>OZ059905.1:24492492-24567492 GCA_964057215.1 Oscheius myriophilus
TGCCCTTTTGTACTACCACCTGTTACCGCCTTAAGAAAAATAAAAACTGAAACCTAGTATTTTCATATAACTATTGTTTTTCAATTTATCATCTATTGTTTGATGTTCTACACGCTTAGTTATGATGAGAACTACAGTTTCGGAAATTGATAAACTGTCTGTTGACTAATTTTCAGAGAAAATCATTGCTATCAAAACAACGATAGGAAATTATTACAAGACCCAAACATTACTTATCTTTTATTCAGTTGCTGTTGGTGTTTGAATGGTTAATTAACCTGGTTTAATTTTAATTCAACACGCAATAATCATACTATAATTGCTATACAATTTCATGTTCTTTTAAAAAAAACTACCGTAGTAAAAAAAAATAAATTCCATTTTTCCACCTGAACATTGTTACTCTTCAATCAGTATCCTCGATCTATGTTTAACTGGGATTTCTGGCAGAAAGTTGTAAAAACACAGGTAAAAACTCGGCATGGAAACAAAGTAAATTTGATATCTGTCTGGCTAAAACCTCGTATATGTAAGTTCTCTTTTTCTTATGAGTGTGTGAGTGTGTGAGTGTGTGAGTGTGTGAGTGTGTGAGTGTGTGAGTGTGTGAGTGTGTGAGTGTGTGAGTGTGTGAGTGTGTGAGTGTGTGAGTGTGTGAGTGTGTGAGTGTGTGAGTGTGTGAGTGTGTGAGTGTGTGAGTGTGTGAGTGTGTGAGTGTGTGAGTGTGTGAGTGTGTGAGTGTGTGAGTGTGTGAGTGTGTGAGTGTGTGAGTGTGTGAGTGTGTGAGTGTGTGAGTGTGTGAGTGTGTGAGTGTGTGAGTGTGTGAGTGTGTGAGTGTGTGAGTGTGTGAGTGTGTGAGTGTGTGAGTGTGTGAGTGTGTGAGTGTGTGAGTGTGTGAGTGTGTGAGTGTGTGAGTGTGTGAGTGTGTGAGTGTGTGAGTGTGTGAGTGTGTGAGTGTGTGAGTGTGTGAGTGTGTGAGTGTGTGAGTGTGTGAGTGTGTGAGTGTGTGAGTGTGTGAGTGTGTGAGTGTGTGAGTGTGTGAGTGTGTGAGTGTGTGAGTGTGTGAGTGTGTGAGTGTGTGAGTGTGTGAGTGTGTGAGTGTGTGAGTGTGTGAGTGTGTGAGTGTGTGAGTGTGTGAGTGTGTGAGTGTGTGAGTGTGTGAGTGTGTGAGTGTGTGAGTGTGTGAGTGTGTGAGTGTGTGAGTGTGTGAGTGTGTGAGTGTGTGAGTGTGTGAGTGTGTGAGTGTGTGAGTGTGTGAGTGTGTGAGTGTGTGAGTGTGTGAGTGTGTGAGTGTGTGAGTGTGTGAGTGTGTGAGTGTGTGAGTGTGTGAGTGTGTGAGTGTGTGAGTGTGTGAGTGTGTGAGTGTGTGAGTGTGTGAGTGTGTGAGTGTGTGAGTGTGTGAGTGTGTGAGTGTGTGAAGTGTGTGAGTGTGTGAGTGTGTGAGTGTGTGAGTGTGTGAGTGTGTGAATGTGTGAGTGTGTGAGTGTGTGAGTGTGTGAGTGTGTGAGTGTGTGAGTGTGTGAGTGTGTGAGTGTGTGAGTGTGTGAGTGTGTGAGTGTGTGAGTGTGTGAGTGTGTGAGTGTGTGAGTGTGTGAGTGTGTGAGTGTGTGAGTGTGTGAGTGTGTGAGTGTGTGAGTGTGTGAGTGTGTGAGTGTGTGAGTGTGTGAGTGTGTGAGTGTGTGAGTGTGTGAGTGTGTGAGTGTGTGAGTGTGTGAGTGTGTGAGTGTGTGAGTGTGTGAGTGTGTGAGTGTGTGAGTGTGTGAGTGTGTGAGTGTGTGAGTGTGTGAGTGTGTGAGTGTGTGAGTGTGTGAGTGTGTGAGTGTGTGAGTGTGTGAGTGTGTGAGTGTGTGAGTGTGTGAGTGTGTGAGTGTGTGAGTGTGTGAGTGTGTGAGTGTGTGAGTGTGTGAGTGTGTGAGTGTGTGAGTGTGTGAGTGTGTGAGTGTGTGAGTGTTTGTGAATGTTTGTGAATTTGTGTTTTGTGTATATCTATTTTCTATAATAAATCTATATATCTTAAATTCCAATAAATTATATTCCAAATTCAGAAATCTTCTGGCGAAAACTAAAATTGTCCCGAAAACACGATACTTCTTACGATATTTTTTTCCTTTTGTTTGTTTCACAAAAATCTACGCAATGTATGAATCTCAAACCGAGTGTTAAATATCTAACTTCACAAAATTTATCCTTTTTCTAAAGTAGACAAGCCCATGTATATGAATCACTGGTTTCAAAGTGAATTCTTGAAAAATTAAGAAGGAATTATTTTTTTTCATCTTTCCATCTTCCCAAACTTGTTATTTTAACCAATCTTCATTAATCCGAATATACTAAAATATCAAAATCCTCTCATTGAATTGGACTCTGGTGGTTCCGCGAATATAGTTTTGATTTTATAGTTGTTTAAAAAAACGCTCGAACTTTTGAAAAATCATCTTTTGGTTTTTTTGTCAAGTGCTTAAAGAGAAAAACGTAGCTTCTGTACAGTTCTGGCTTTGAACCGGCATCAAATATAGCTTAAAGGGATCGTCAGAGGTTTTTTTCAATGCCTAAATAAATACAAACGATTTGCTTCATTGAAATGCTTCCCGTTGGAATAAAATATTTTTCATAGTTTTATGGAATTTTCTCGTTTTTGGGAAACAGTAATAAATTTTTTTTCGTTTTTGACATTTGTAAACATAAAGTTTAAAAAACTTTATTTTATAGAACATTTAAAAGACCCCATGTTGGTCCCTTTAAAGGAACCTTCAGGGACCTGTTCTGAATCGAAAAGCATTGTATATGCAAATCGAGCCTCCAATTGAACTGATTTTCCCGAACACCGCGCCAGATACGGTTGCGCTCAAAATCCTTGCCGAGTCTTCATTAGCATGTAATTTTAAAAAGACTCCTGACGGTCCGTTCAACAAAAACTTCTTTGGCTACGAATGTGGGCTTAAATAAACTTCCTTTTCGTCAACAAAGTCCAAAATTTTCACCCCGGTCATGATTTCGGATTACCAACAAGGAATTACGTAGCTGCTTCTCTCGTTTTCTGAATCACAATGCTTGTTTGGGATTAGCAACGCCCATCGGGTCCTCAGCATAGGTCAAGTCTGCATGTCATCAGCTTAAGAAAAATGTCGCCGCGCTGTATATAAGGAGGTGTTCGGAGTCATAACAGCTGTTTTGAGAGAGTTGCTTCCTTTTTGCTGGTTGACGTAATATCTAACTGCTGTGTTGTGTAAATACCGATAATAGTAGCTTATAACATGTTCTTTCAGACTCCAGCTCAGTTTTTTGTCTCTTTTATCTCTTTTCTTTCGCCTCTCTGCGTTTTCGTCTCTGCCTCTGTGCGTGCTCTGTCTCTGTGTCTCTGTGTCTCTGTGTCTGTCTCTTTATCTCTCTGTCTCTTTGTCTTTTTGTCTCTTTCGTTTTGTCCAGAGTCACCTCTCTCTCTCCCTCGCCAATGTACCACTTAAACTCTTTCGCCTCCTGTTCCTTGTGCATACATCTTAAAATTACCTATTTTCCAGAATGGACGTTCTCCAAATCATGTTCTATCTCCAAGGAGCCAGCACGGTTCTTGCCGTTCTAACCAACATGTTTCTTGTCTATTTGGTAAAGAACCATACCAAGAACAAAATCGGAAAGTACAAGTACCTTTTGATCCTCTTCGCCTGCTTTGAAACCCTCTACTCCTTGGTTGTTTTCTTCGGAATGCCGGTGAGTTTTTTCACAGGAATATAAAATTGTACGCAAAAGTACGTCACACTCAAGGCGTACTTCAAATCTGTACGGTAGTCACTGTACGCAAAAGTGCGTTAGCTCCTGTTTTACATATGAATTCAAGAAACCGACTGTATCAATTTACATAATTCTGAACACTGTGGAGTACGCCAAAGGTCCCAAAAAGTTCCAAAAGATTCATCATTAGGTTGACGTGTACATGTAATCTCATTACGGCAAATTACCCAAATAATGTACGCAGAAGTGCGTCATAGCGTCATAGGTTTATAGAAGACGTACAGCTACCTACCGTATCCCAATATAGGCATGCTATCTTCTGTAACATGAAATGTTATCTTGGTCTCACGGTGGTAACAGGTGACTTGAAATAATCTATGTTTTTCAGCGCTTCGTAGAATGTATCTTCGTCTCTTCTAGGTTTCTTATGCAATTTCGCGTTTTGTTCAAAAGTTCGCAAATCTGCGCCCTACCTACTGCACAAAAACAACTTCGCACCGCAAAGTACCCAAATTTACGCAAAAGTGCGTCAGTCATTGATTATGCGCCGTTTTTGATTTGATTCCATTTACAAAAGAAACCAAATGACGCAGTTTTACGTACAAATTGGTACTATAATAATAAATATGCCACCTGGCTGCCTTTGCGCTCTACCTTATTGTAACTAAACGCTCACTAAAGTTACTGAAAAACCCACATGTACGCAAAAGTGCGTCAATATATGCAAAAGAGCGCCATGTTTGACCTTGTAAGCGTACTGCTCACCATAGTTAAGAAAAACGAAAAAGGTACGCAAAAGTGCGTCAATGTACGCAAAAGTGCGTCAATGTACGCAAATGTACGTCAATTTACGCAAATGTGCGTCAACGCACGCAATGTACGCAAAAGATCGCCATGTTTGATTTTTGACCGTTTTCCCTAGGATTATAATTCTACGACAGTTATACGTGAAAATACATACCGTAACCCAATATCGTCCTTTTCAGACCCACTTCATGGCCGATCGCAGTTGGTTGGTCTTTTCACACGGAGGCTTCATCGGAGACACTCGCTTCGCTTGGCTCGGTCCTGGTCTCTACTGCACCCTCTATGAAGTCTGGGTCGGCCTTGTCGTCATCCATTTCATGTACCGTTATGTGGTTGTTTGCAAGTAAGACCTTTAGTCTTACTTTGTACGTAAATTGTACTTAGGGAGAAGTGGAAATTCGGGATTCAAGAGAAGGACTGGGTCAAATTGATTCTAGTTGTGGTCTACCTTGGTCAAGTTACCTACTCAGCAGTTTGTGGATTGTACTTCTGCACGAGGGAGCATATTTTACCGGTTTGGGAAAGTCGAAAAGAAGAAAAGTTGGGGTTTTTAGGTTTTGGCTGAGAAAGTGCGAAAGCAGTTTGGAATCGAGCATCCAGAGGAACTTGGATACATTCTTCTGAGAACAAGGGTGAGTAAAAACAAAAAAAGAAAGAATTAGTATTTCTGTCGCTATCTTATAGGATTAGTCAGGGGATTGACAACTATGGCTCATTGGATAGAGGAAAATTCGCTGATCGTAAGAATGTATCTGACCATGGGTCTCAAATTTACAGTTTTCGAGATACTACGCTCCAAAGTCGCCAAAAGGAGTTTGCGTCCAGGCCATCAGCGAGTTGCTGAAGTCATTAACATGAACTTCACTTAATGTAATCTAAAACATGAAACAAACAACCTTATCCGATAAAGAATATATGTTTATTTGGAATTCAAAACGTGGAAAAATGCGTTGCACTGACATTTTTTGTTTGCACAGCAAAACAATGACACAGTAAAGTTTCAAGTAAAGTTTCCGGTTAGGTCGTGTCAAAAGGAATATTAAAAGTTGTTTTTAAAGTCCAATGACAAAGAAAGCGGAAGTCGGCTTTGTCTTAGGCTTTTTGGGCAAATTACTACCACAAAAAAAGTGTTTTTCGCACTTTCAATTATAGTTTTTAATATAATGGCGCTCGAGTTTTTCAATTTTTAACATTTCTTTCTATACAGATTTATTTTTTCCTAGAATCGAACGCAATTTTCTGGAAGTTTTTGCACGAATTTTGAAGTTTGCTGATTTTTCCCACTTGAAGCGAGAAAGTTAAGGAAAAGATATGTGAATGTTCTTACTGCTTTTAGCAAATAATTCGCTATCGAGTGACTCAAACCGGGATACAAATTGTTATGAGATTTATAATTTTAAGTCAATGATTCGTTGTTTCGCTGTGAAACCGTAAATGTCAATCTAATGTGTTTTTCAATATTATTTAGGCCATAATTGACCTACATACTGGCTCAAAATAAGACAATAAAATATTTTCTCTATCGATGGGAGTGCGCCGTTAAGTCACTAGAACAGGTTTCAAAACGTTTTCACTTACAAAAACATAAGAAGAACATTTTTCAAAGAGTTGTAAAAAAAATCATAACAAACACAGCTTAGCGTCATCGAAGCGGGACTTTTCGCCTAAGAGGCGAAGCCTCTACCTATGCATCACTTTGCAAAGAGAACAAAATACCGCGCCACGGGCTTTTATCCCCGCGCAGGGCGAACCGGCGGGGATTCCGCACACAAAAACGTGTAAATCTCAAAATCCCCACCTTATACCCTTCTCAATGATATATAACTCCACGCCAAAACTCCACGGCATGGTGGACGGCCTTCCTTAGGTTTCCTAGCCAGACATTTCATCTTGAAATGAAATTTGTTCAAAACCGAAATTTCCAGCCACTGTTTCATTCTCCCTTTTCAGAACGCCGAAGGAGTGATCTCCGCAGCCGGCATCACCACAATCCTCAACCACTACGTCCTTGTTGGCGTATCCGTCGTTATCATCTTCTACTGCGGTGTGAACATTTGGATGACAATTGGCCAAATGCAACGCAACCACGTCCAAGTCCGCCAAGCCCGACTTCAACGCCAGATGTTCATAACCCTCGTTGTTCAGGTATAAAAATCACCTTCTGATGACATCCAACCCCAAAATTTTCAGACCATGGTCCCAATCATCTTCTGCCATATTCCTACAGCAGTGTACCTTACATTCCCGTTTTGGGAAAATGACTTCTCCTTCGGCGCTTTTTCAACAGTTTTCTCTCTTTTAACGTCGATCAACAAATTCTGCGACCCTTTGATTGTTATCTGCTGCATTAGCGAGTACCGAAGAGCTGTTGGGCGAATTTTCAACATCCGATGGAGTTCAAGGATTGGTGGAATGGACAGCACAAGTGATGACATGACACCTCCGCCGATGAGAACGCTAACCACGACCAACACGGCTTTGACTGTGGTGGCTGAGCCCAGTAGGGCTATGGCCTAGATTGTATATATTGTAGAGGAAAAGAATTAATGTACATAAAGTAGTTAGATTTCATGTTTTGTATTTATTGATTAATAGATGGTGAGCTGGTCCTCTGAATTTTTTACTTCGAAAAGAAGAAAAGTTGATTTCTGATTTGTAAAGCAAAAAAGCAAAATAAATTCATAACCAGGGTATCGAATTGGGGACCATCGGCTTAGTAGTCAGGAGCCATGTCGCTGCACCACTTGGCGCCCTTTTTATGCTGCGACCGGGGCCGGCGAGCTGCCCGAATTTCTCGACGCTGGAGGTCGTTCAGCATATTTGAAGAACAGGTTCCTTATTCGTATCGTATACGCCACGAAACGAAATATATGCATGTTAAACCCCAACTTGCAGGTTGCGCCCATTTCCGTGTAAGTCCGCATCCCCCGCCCACTCCCGCCCACTTTTCCGCAAAAAGAGGCCACGATTGACTTCATTTTGCTACTTCGAGTTGGAGGGTCAATTTCAATTAGCCGTTTAGAAACATCAAAAAAGGTTGAAAGGTTTCTCCAGCAAAGGTTCCAGAATTCATCTGTTGTTCATTTAAACCAAAGTGATCAGCGTCGAAAAAAACAGCACTTTTTGAATGTTACTACTCAAAGGAACAATATATTTTTACTTGGAAAGAAACAACACTAATGGACTCAATACGATAAGGGCTTCTACTACTTCGATAAATCGGAAATACTTCCAAAAAAAAAAACAAGAAAAAGCATATTTTCGTGTGTAAAAAAAAACAAATATTCGCAAAAAAGGGATTGCCACTGCTTTGGGGAATTTGTCGCTGTACTCAAGCTATTCAACTGGATCAACCTTACTGCCATGAGACGTTTCTAAACTTGGATTGCTTGACAAACAAAAGAGGCCAGCTCACATTGAACCCAAAGGAACCGAACCCCCAACCTCACCAAAAGGAATGGATTCAAGTGCGCGCCTTAGACCACTCGACCACGCAGCCACTGTGGGGTGCGCGGCGGAGTGCATTAATTACCCCGCGCACACCGTTATCCGCTGCTGGTTTGGCGCAATTGCATGTGTGCAGAGTCATGTCCTCAATTTTTAATTCTGACAAAGAGGGCCTGATTTAATCAGGCCTGGTATATGCATATGCAGATAGCTTGAAAATTGCGACAACACAGAGAAAATAAGTTTCCCCGATGAACTTTGTGAAAGCTACAATGTTGAAGTTGGGCTCGTATTCTCAAAAGATTTTCCAGATTAGTGCTACAAATCCGCACACGTTGACTGTACTGTTCCGGAGATTTTTCTTATCATTGTGCCGCCCAATTGCCATAAAGAGCTTCAGAACGATAAGTTCGTAACGATTTGGAGCCTTTCTATACGATGAAGTCGTTCCTTTCCCTTTTAGCGTTCCTTCTAACGTTTATACGAACTTCTAAAGAACAATCCGTCACTCCATGTGTTGATGTAACTTTTTCTCTTTGGAAAAATAAATTTCTTAAACAGCAAAATGGCTTCAACTGTGCCGTCGATTTCATGGGAGCAGCGGATATTCCACACTTTAACTGTTTGTATCAAAACAACTACAAAACTGTATTTCTAAGGTAAATTCGTTTTTAGCAAAGTAATGTGGTTTAGGGCTTATTTCTCCGGAACTCAAGGCTCCTTCGATCCGAATGTGGTTCAGAATGTGAGAAATGCAGCCGCCATTGGTGAGTTGACACTTGGATAGTTTTCCGGGAAAGTTAAAGGACTTTCGATTTTGTTTTCTAGGCTTTACTGTGGGAAATTATGTAAAATACATATTTTACACCAGAATTCAAAGCCCCGCTACGCGGGTCTTAGACTTCTGGGTTCTCGCGGCATTCGGCCGTTAGATTCCGCGGACTGCGGACTTTTTTGTGGTCTTCGGCCGCTTCGTGCCGCTTCGCGGGCTAACGTTGCACGCGCACACGTGTACGCTCGGGTCAGGTAGCGAGGGCGGCCGACCACTCTTCGCCAATTGTATATATAGTCGCTGCCCACCGAGCATGGCTACAAAAAGGGTCATTTTTGAACAACCTGCGCATCTAATTAGCGAAATAGGTCACATAATTGAAAGACGCAGAGAAAAATTGTCAGCCGCTTCGGATTGCTCGCTGGGCGAGGAGCGCACCCCTAAATTATCAATGACCCCTAATTTTCTATTAAAACTTTGAAATCAAAAGTCTTGTTAAATCCGGGCACGCCTGACGTAATCGCCATTCGCAGAAACTGCGGCGATTTGAAAAAATGTTGAAGGCAGTCACATAGAAATCTGGTAATTTCGGATACAATTTCGGTTATATAATATTTTCTTTATTTTTCATAAGCTGATGTTTCGCTTTCATCTAGGCCAGAAAATGAAGTGGTGCATGGTAAACACATACTAATCACAATCTATGGAAAGCTCCCTTCGTTCAAAATGCGCAAACTCATTACCATCTTTTGGCAATGGGGCGCATTTACGTCTCACATGTCTCAAAGAAAATGTGTGTTTCAGGAAATGATATTTTCCAAATTTGATACCACAAAAAAACTGAAGTTAAAAAGGTAAACTGAAGAAATCAAAAAATAAATTAAAGTTAAAAAATCCCTGACCATCGTGACGAAAATTGATTGTGAAGCGACAAGGAAAAACTCGTTCGACAAGGAAAAATCGTTTTTGATAGGTCAAAAACAATTGTATATACATCAAAAACCTTGCTAGCAAATGTCCGAAACATTTGCACAGAAAAAATATATTGACAAACCAAAAGTTTTCCAGATCGAATAAATGAACAATTTCAGCTTCGCTGTCAATTTTTACCATAGTTTTTTTTTCTGAAAAAGTGCACTTTTTTGTGACGTTTAAATGGAAATGGTCGGAAAAAACTGAAATTAAATTTTGAAATTTCAAAATTATTTAAAATTATCAAAATTATCAATATTTTCGTGACTCAAGTGTTTTATTCAACGTCTTTTATTTTATCAAGGTTCAAATATTCAAGTTTATTTATTCAAGTGTCAAATACTTGTCCCGAACAATTTTTTCAACGTTTTTTCAATGTGATAAAAAAATTAACAATGGCTCATATAGGCCCTAAGGTTGTGGACAAGGGTGGCTGAGGGCCGGCGCGGCTCAAAGTCAAAATTCTAAAAGTTCGAAAAAAAGTTTTACCGTGTTTATGCGCTGCAAATATTTCTCTAACAATTACATAAAACAATAATGGCAAAAAAGTTTTTTCGACGGGGGATCGAACTGGGTTAACTTCGGATTGCCAGTCCGACCTCTTAGCCACTCGGCCGTGAAACATGTTAAAAATTTATATAGGGTAGTTCGAATCTTCCTTCACACAGTATGTTTTGCAGAATTAGAACTATGTTTTACAACAAACAGAACTCCGGCCCGGGCCAGCCCCAGTTTCAGCCATTCTTGGTTGTGGACCAAGTTTGGGTAGGGACCGCAAAGGCGGCCTCCGCGCAGGTAGCCCGAAATGCTAAGAAAATATGGTTTGAATGGCCTGCGCGCGTATTTTTATGAAATCCTCTATTTTAAAAATGGAATACTAAGTAAAATCACACGACAAAAACGATGGATCAGGTCAAAACACCAAATTCCATCACTATTGAGCAGAAAAACGCTATTTTCTTCGTTTTATGGCCATAATTTCCAAGTCAGGTCGGGAGCACTCAAGTGATCTTGACTATTATGCTCAGTACTACATGTTACACAAAATAAAGCAATAAAATCAAAAATCCGTTCTCCCCGAAAAAAGTTGTCGCGATATTTCAACTTTGGCGGCCTATCTTTCGTCAGGCGTAGCAGTGAAGTACCCAAAATCCCTTTAGAAACCTTCTAAATACTGTTTACCTTCAAAACCAATAAACAAAACAAGCGGGTAAACAAGAAAGTTGAAATAAATAGAGTTTTACTAAGTATCACTTTTTGCAAGATTTCAGTTCCCGCCGAAATACAAACAAACCAAGTGCGGAGCACTTAAGAGACAAAATTATTTGGACAAATAAAGCATTTTTCTATATTTTAAGAATAAAAAACGCAATTTCCATTCTTCCCATCGTTCACAATCTTGATTTCAAAATGGAATTTTAATCTTTTTACGGACAACTTTCGCGCTCCACTGCCAAAAGCGCGCTCCATTGTCAATGGCCGTATTTTGCCCGAGGCCATTTAAATTTATCATTTTATCATGTTCGAGGTGATTCTGGTTTCATAAATACGAGAAAAATATGAAAAATCTTTGCAATACGTGAATAATACCAAAATTTCTCAAAAACAGTGGTTTTACATTCAAGCCACTTTGTGTCCGTTGTTTAGCAGAAACTGTGCCCTCGCTCAGACAGGCCCATCCCAACCATGGCTCTAACGAAACAAAATTTCGGCCATTCAAAGCGAGATATCTCGCTTCGTTGTGAATGAAATTTCAAAGTGTTAAAAGAAAAAGTTTAAGTTTGAGTATTATCTGATGGAAAATTGGAACTAAAAAGCGGGAAAATAATTTTTAAATTATGGTCTGCGGTCCCTAAGTTTGGGCCAATTCTCAGACTATGAACTATTTCTTAAGTTAGCTGTTTTACTTGGGGGGGGGGGCTCATTTCTTCCAGACATAGTTTAAAAACTTTTAGGGAAATATAAAGAAGTTAATTTAGTATTTTTCATATTTTTTGTCTCATAGGTGGTCTGGGGATCCAACTCACCATGTACCCTCAACCCAAATCAACCACAAAAACAGGAGTTCAACAATTCACCGACATGTTGAGCAACCTTACAGCCAACGGAATCAATGCTCAGTCAGTCTGGCTTGTGGTAATCTCTCCTCCCTTAAGGTAATTAAGGTCCTTAAGGTTGAAAATAAGCTCATTTGGTCTACGAATCAAACGCAAAACGCCGGATTCATCAACGACATTCTTGAAAAAGCTAGAGTAGTTTTTTCCACAATTTCATGGCAAAACATCATTTTTAAGAGTTTGAGAATGACTCCCTCTGTACTGACTTCGAAACAAGATTGGGACGGAATTGTTGGAAATATTACCTGCGGAGGGCCGGATGTTACACTTTGGTAAGTGTTTTGGTTGTAAACCGGGCAAACCTGTAAGTTATAGATCGATAAAGGAGAAAACTCACATATAAGACGCGATATCTGTAAGACTCGAGCGGCCCATGATGTGAAAAATGTAAAATGCGCGCGTTAAATAAAATATTTCGTTAGTTTGAAGAGGTGGAAAAAATGTACGTTTTATGAGGAATTCTACGGTAATAATAATTTGACGGAAATCCTGACTTTGTAACCCCAACAACTTGAAAATCTTTATGAAAAAGCTGTTTTTAGGTCAGAATAATTGTTAAACCTACCAAGAAGGGTTGCGACCATCATGAAATTTTTGACACCGACTACTATAGAGATAGGATGCTTTTACGGGTCAAAAGAGTAATTTTTAGCGTGTTTTGTGGTTGAGAATGTAACCTCAAACGCAAAATTTTTCAAACTTGAAGTTTTCAAACGCACATTAGATAGTTGGGGTTCGCAAAACTAAAATTACACGTAGATTTCAAATCTTTAACAAAAAGAGCCTGAGCGGCACTCTGGATAACTAACACAACAGAAAAACTCACATTTCATTGGTACTCAGTTTTTTTTTAGAAAACTGAACACTTTATGAACAAGATGAACAAGACAATTTTTAAGTTAAAAAGTAACTTTTTGAAAATATAATACGGAAAAAATACGGAAATTTTTTTTCCGAACCAAAGTTATTTTTCGAAGTTTGAGGTCTCAAAAACCTAGTTTTTAGCGTTTCAGAAAAATCGGAAACTTTTTTCAAATCCTGGGAGAGCAGGTCTGCGAATTCGCTCGCCTCCTACAGACTTACAGGGTCAAAACATTTTTTGGAGTTCTGCGCAGAAATAATATTTCTTCAACAACTCATTAATTGAAATAAATACGTAAGACTTGTGAAAGAAAATCGATTTTTGTAGGTTGTCTTAGTTGTATCTCGGGCTAAACGTGCTCCAATGCGAAAATCGACCAAAACGATAAAAATTGAAATTGATGTTTTGGGTTATTTCAATATATAAAATTTTAGTTTTTTTTAAAACCTTGAATGGGTGTAAATGAAAATGTATCTGTGGGTACACTTGTTGAGCGAAAATATTTTTTAAAAAAAATTGATCTACCAAAGATCAATTATATTTTTTTTCGCGTGAAATTGGCCGTAAAATGTTTCCGAAAGTCAAAATTTGGACTAAATTTGACATCATGGGCCTTTAGAATCGATACCGATATTTCCCCCTGGTTACGGTGGTTTAGGGTTACTGTATTGTGAAAACGCTTTCTTAAATCACAAATCTGTGCTCTATTGCAAAAAAAAACTACAGGAAAAAAAACTTTCAACTTTCACCAGGGAAAGCAGGTAAAGTGGAAATGTAATATACTGCAAAAATCGAAATAACCTTAAGGTTCGTAAGTAACATACATCAGAAAACAAGATTTGTTTTTTTTAGGAACAATGAAGGATAGTTTCAGGTACTACAGCGTCAAAAGCTACGGTCCTTATGGTGAAACAAGCCCGAACATTATCGATTTCGTGCCGTTTGGCAATTTTTCGAACAATCTGCCTCAGGTGAAGCAATACGCCCAAGGAGAAACTGTTTGTGGATTGACTGTCAATAGGGACGTTTATGTGCCGAGTGCTCCAATAGTCTTTCTTCGTAAAAACAACTTGGATGAAAAGATAATCACAGTGGGACATGCTATGCATAGAAATTGAGTTGCTATTGTTGAATAAAAGATTTATTTGTACGTTTAGAAAAAAAACTCACTCACTCCCTCACGCACCTCACCTCACCTCACCTCACCTCACCTCACCTCACCTCACCTCACCTCACCTCACCTCACCTCACCTCACCTCACCTCACCTCTCTCTCTCTCTCTCTCTCTCTCTCTCTCTCTCTTTCTTTCTTTCTTTCTTTCTTTCTTTCTTTTTCTCTCTCTCTTTCTTTCTTTCTTTCTTTCTTTTTCTCTCTCTCTTGTATGCTTAATTGTGCCCATAATTCTATGCATTCCTCATCTGCCAAGCACGCCCTTTTGAAAAGGAACGCGGAAGAAGCTGCAATGCCTCAGTGGCTACTAACGAGATGTCTCTTCCAGATCGCCGCCAGACGTTGCATGTTGTCCTCACGTACAAGTGAACTAACTTAGAAACGTCATACGACGGATTTAGGGCTGTTTTTTTTCTTTTATTTTTTTCCTTTTTTTTTTGAAAAATCAAGGTCAAAAGAGGTAGCCACCACAATTTTTCTTTGATAGCTCCTCTTTCTTTAAAACGATGGGGATGAAATGTTTTTATTCTTTTCTCTGGTGCCACCTCAGCTTGGTGAAACTTTCAAAAGCACTCTCCCACGTCAACAATTAGTAATGCTGCGAACGAGCCCCGTTTCATGTTTCGACTCAGACGACAACGACTTCCTGAAGAGGCAAAAACAAGCGCCCTTTTTTACTTAAACCTCTCCTGCAAGTGTCATTTTCCCTCGGTTGCCTGCAAAAACAGGAAGACGCGAGAATTTGAGAGTAGACTATTTTCTTGTCACACGCTTTGTCTGAGTCTGTCTCTCTGTCTCTCTGTCTCTCTGTCTCTCTGTCTCTCTGTCTCTCTGTTTCTCTGTCTCTCTGTCTCTCTGTCTTTCTGTCTCTCTGTCTCTCTGTCTCTCTGTCTCTCTGCCTCTCTGCCTCTCTGTCTCTCTGTCTCTCTGTCTCTCTGTCTCTCTGTCTTTCTCTGTCTCTATATCTCTCTGTCTCTCTCTGTCTCTATATCTCTCTGTCTCTCTGCCTGTCTCTCTCTCTTTCTCTCTTTTTCTCTCTCTTTCTCTCTCTTTCGGTCTGTCTCTCGGTCATGTCTGCTGCTCGGGCGTTCTCTCTCTTGTCTCTTGCTTTCTCTGTATCTCTTTGTCTTTTCCTCTCTCTTTTGTGTTCTAATTTCAGGATACCGTTGTCTGCCACAATCCCAAATTGAATCACTGTTTTACGCAGACAACCGTTATTTCCATGGGCTCATTCCTCAGCAACAAACAAGATTAACCGAGACTGCCTTTATGAGCGATGTTTACGCTTAGCAGTCACACGCTTGCTTTCCACACAGCCATTCAGAAACGAGTCTCTCTAAACACTTCATTATCCTTCAAAACACAGAAACACAGAGTTTGTTCTGAAGTTTGGTTCTTTTTCTGTTTTCGGTTCACGGCGGGACCCAATTCGCATTACACTCGCCGTTGGCCAGAATTTCGCGAGCTGACTAGTGAACGTTTTTTTTGTTGGGGTGGACAAATGGGCCAAATAGGACATTTTTGAATAGCCTAACACGGGGTTCTCAGATGACGGCCGGCCCGAGAGACTTTTTTTGGGCGGCACGGCCCGGCCCGGCCGGCCCGTTTTTGAAAATCACATTTTTAATTTTTGTATAAATCGGTGCTATAATTTTTTTTACTGTTTTAAATACCGTTATAGTGTTTGTTACTAACATATAAGTCAATATTAGTTGTACGACAAAAAAACGTCCGGGATCGAACCCTGGTCGTGTGGGTGGCAATCTGACGGGGTGGTCCAGGGTAAACGGGCCGAACGGGCCGGGCCGGCCCGTGAGAACCCCGGCCTAGCACTTCCTCTTTCCGAAACTGCTTCGAAAAACTTCTGAGCGCATCATTTTTCAAATTATAACCATTACTATCTCAAAATTAGGGACCGCAGACCAAAATTTATAAATTAATTTAGACATTTTTAATGGCAATATTTCACTACACAATACTCAAACTTAAACTTTTTCTTTTTCGACTTTGAAATTTCATCCAATACAAAGCTAGATATTCAGCTTCAAATGTCCGAAAATGAATTAGGTTATTCACCTGCCGTCGGGTGCACAGGCCCCGCTAAACAACGGACAGAATTTTGATTTAATGCGAAATCGCTCTTTTCAAAGAATAAACATGTATATATGTTATTAAATGGTTTTTCATGTTTTTTTTTCTCGTAATTTTGATACCAAATTTATCTTTTTAAAAAATATAAAGAAAGTGCAGGTTTAAATTACCCTTTTCAAAAAGGCCCTATTTACGGTATTCAGAATTGGAGCGCGTAAAGTTCCCAAATTTGTATAAAAGGGTATTTTTAAAATTAATTAGCGAGCGCCGGCAACGCTGAAATTTTCTATACTTCATACTGAAATTAAGCCAAAAATCCAAATTATCGGAAAATATAACGATACTGAGTGCTACGATTCTGCATCTCACATAATCGAGCAAAGTGCAAAAACGCATAGAAAGTAATGGTTGAATACGGACGACGTACGAGCACACTAACGTTTCTTTTTCAGAATTTGATGTTTTAAAATAATAAAAACACTTCAGGGAACTGGAAAAAAGCCAAAAACATGCTATGTATGCCTCCATACTGGAAAAGGAGTGGTGTAAATGTGGTTCGTGAGTAATGGTCAAAAATCCCCAAAAACAGCAATTTTTGGCAAGAAGCAGCAAGTTCGTCGAAAGAGCACTTCCATTAGTTTTCTCATCACAAATCGGCAAGCTGGCACTTTGCCAAATTTTTTTTTGCGGAATTTCAAGCCTGGTTTTAATTTTAGCTCTAAAAAGTTTATTTTAATCGTTTTTCACTTTGTACACTATTTAAAACAATCAAACGATAAATAACTGCCGTAAAATAAATGAAAATGCGTCAAAAATATATCTGGTAGCCGAGTGTGCTTTAGAAAAAGGGTCCCAGCAGCGTTTCCCGTTCTGTCTGCGTCTCTCAGCGAGAGGTTCGCTTCTTGAAGCCAACTCGTTTCAACAAATCCCCAGGGGGTAGTAGGAGCCGATCGTAATCGTAGGTGGTGCCACGTTGGTTTTTATTACCGTGGGGGTACTGTATCATAAAAGACCCGTTTTTTCTTCGTTTTTAAGCGACTTATAATTAGAAACTTTATCGTTGAGCCATTTAATTAAAAGAGGTTTCTGCTCAACTGAGAGGGTAAACACAATTGTAATTAACGTTTCCCCCGTTTTCACCAGCGGGCTTTTTCCCCGTCTACAAACAAGCCGGTACTGTCTTGGAAAAAACGATTTTTCTCAAAAACTGTGCAAAATTTTCTGCAAAATTTTCCTGGGACATCATTGTGAAAGTTTTAGATTAACTTCGTTTTTTTCCCGGTTTACGGTAGACGGAATTTTTGTAAACCACAAATTGAAATTTTCGAAATGACGCGGAAAATGTGACAAGAAAACATTGAAAAATTTCAGAAGTCTGCCTTGAAAACCTTTTTTTGAGATTTTCTGCCGTTCACTTAATTGCGCAGTCTTTGAAATCAAAATCTAAGCCGGTCTTTGTTTTAAAAAACGATTTAAAAAAGTTTTTTTCAAAAAGTGTCTCAATCTCGTTTTTTTTTTTAAATTTTTGATAATTTTTCTAACCTTGTATGAACATATTTTTCTAAATGTCATTTTTGAATTAAGGTTCAGAAAAAATCTAGAAACATTCAAGAGTGAAAAATCAAAAACTTTCAAACGCGTATTTTGAAATAGTTCACGTTTTTGATTAAAAGGGTTATTAGACGGCGAATTCGACGTAGATTCTGAGATGAAATTCATTTTGTATTGCCGTCTGAAGTGAATATACAAAAACTTCAAAAACTAACAACTTTTGAGAATTTTAGAAGTTTTCTTAGTGTTTCCTTTAGAAAAACTTTTTCAAATTAAGCACAAAAAAAATTTCCAGGACTGTCTAATTTTCGATAATCGTTATTTTGGCTTGTCAGAAACATAATTCAGCTTTTTTATGCCCCAAATTGAGGCTTCTCTTAGTTGACCAGCTGGAAACGAATGTCCTCGTTGTTTTTGTCTTCGATGCTCAAAAAACATTCCTGAAAGCCTGCCTGTTTGCCAAAATATTTGCACGTTGTTTAGCCACTCACGACAAACGACCACTCATTCTTCTATTCTCAAAAGCTTATTTCTTGCAGCGTAATGCAGAAAACTAGAATGAAATATTGCAAAAGCCGGGCCATGGCCAAGATGGCCATGGCCAAGTTCTACACCCATAATTATTGTTCTGACGCAGTTTTTTAGTTGGCGGGACCATTTTTCTCCTATTAAACCCTATTTTCCAATGTTTTTTTTTTAAAATCTGCTCTAGTTTTTAATTTAAACCATGATAAAAATACTATTTTTTGGGTAACCAACCTTTAACGTCGCTTGTAAAACTTTGGCGAAATGCCGTTTAGAGCACGGTTTTCTGTAAACACCGTGCTGGGCCAGTTCGCAAAGCCGTTAATAAGAAAAAAATTGAAACAAAATGTTTTGGAAAGTTTTTCTGCACGTGGAAAAATTTTATTTGCCTGACAGAAATGTTTTTAACAAAAAATATGAGCTGTTAAACATAAAAAAACACGAAAAAGGACTTTGAAGGTTGAGTCTTGTAAACAACGGTCAGTTTTTTTTGCTAGACTCAGCCTTCAAAGTCAACTCAACCTTCACTGCGAAAAGTATGGTCATAATATAAATTTTTAAAACTTGGGGCGGGGCCTGATGAAAAATATCGGACCAATTTTCGGGTAAGACGTCTGATTACAATAGTTTTGTTTTCATTTTCCCAAAACTTTTTTATATTTTTAAATATTTTTTTAACAATTTAAGTTTAAGTATTTCAAAAAATGTTATGCAGATCTGTTATTTGAAAAACAGCCGATTTTTCACCGATCACTCGCATGTCTATGTTGTAAAATTTTATCCGCTCAGCCCTGATGGCAAATTGACAAATCTGGATTAGAAATGTTTACTCACTTGCGTAAGAACAGGTCTAGTTTCATTTTTGAAAAAAAACTCTCCTGCCAAGAAGAAATTTTACATTTTGTTATCGAAAACCGACCGCCATGCGAGGCATGGCGCCTATTCTTTTAAAAAGAAATGTCTAGACCCAAAAACAGAAGGCGTTATTCATTGGATTATATGTTTTCATAAGAAAACAACTAGCATACGGCAGTGTATTTGTTATTATATTTTTAAGAACCCTTCTGTTTCTTTGAAACTTTTTCGATAGCAATGTGCGGCACACTCGGCCGCTTTGCGCCAAAGCTTCTCGCGGCCACAATTGGTGGAATTAACTTACTTGTTTCATAAACCATAGGCTTTTTCATAGCCTTAGGCCGAGTTTAAAGTCCTTCGCGTCATTTTCACGACCGAAAGTCGAATAACGCCAGGCGACGAATCTGCGGCCATTGGCCTCGGTTGAAGGGCGCACATTTGTGCGCCGAGTTATTATAAAACCATAAAAAACCCTTTGTTTTATATGCACTGCTTTGCAAAAGTATAGGTTCACCCCAATTTTTCTGAATTTGGAAAAATCGAGCTGATTTCGGAAATCGGGGTTGGCACCACTGAAATCAGCGGCAAATTTTACCCCCATTAGGCTAATTAATTGGCAAGGGGCTCCATCCGCATATGGTTCCAGTATGCAAATTTCTTTAAAATTGGCCGTTGCAAAAGTATAGGTTCACCCTTGAAAATCGGGGTTTTAGGGTCGGAAAACCTCTAAATTATTGTTCTGTGCGTACAAAATAAATTTTGAGCTTTCCCAGATTGTATCCCACACTTATGGACTATTCAAGCCCCCCACCGCCTTCTGTCTAACGATTATTTTAATAAACGATTATTTTGCATAAATCCAGTTTTTAACGGATCTCAGGTGAGAAATTGTTGGAAACTGTTTAATTTTCAATTTTTCAACATGCAAAATCAAAAAACACCCTGAGAACGTCTTAAACTCTTGAAATTCGATTTTTTCGACAAAAACGGCTTCAAATCGAAGGTATTTCGAAGTAATTGCTCTGGAGTCTCTCCATGTTGTGTTAGGTATGGCAGATAAAATCCAATAACGGTAAAGACTACACATTTAAGCTTTTCATAAATTTTAACAGTTTTCATTCCAATTAGCATGAATCCGCCCCCTATGGAGGCACTAATTAAGCATTTCAAAATCACATTTTCTGATCGTGTTCACATTTTTCCCCGTTTGTGTAACCCAAGAGTTAATCTTGAAAGTTTTGTGCTATGCTAGTCCAAGTTTAACTTGACTCTTAATGAAGCCACAAGGGCAGTCGTCCTATAACCACTCGGCGCCCTGGGATGCTAATCAGCGTTGCCTTCCTATACCCCTTGTTATTGATCGCTTTTTGCACGAGTTTACCAAAAACACCATTCTTCTCAAACTCTATGAATAGGTGTTTAGAGTACCTTCAAATGGCGTTTTATTGGCTACTGCATTTCGAAACCAACTTCAGTCGAGCTCTGTTGTCATTACCGCTGTTTTATGTGAGTGTGTGAGTGTGTAAGTTCGAATGAGCCGTTAAATCACGTCTTCGCGCCTTTTTCAGTAGATTCCATTGTGTGACGCTATTTTTGCCGTGTCGCCACTACTCCATTAACAGCGGGAATTGCTTTCCAGCGGCCTCATTCGAACCGACCAATTTATCGCCTTGAACAATCTTTTCCCTCCTTCTCTTCTCTCTCTCTCTCTCTCTCAAAGTTTATACAAAGTCAATTACAACACGTAAATATACAAAGTCAATTACAACACGTAAACTCAAGGCAGATGCTGAAAGCCGTAATCTCACGACATCGTATATGACATAATCGTATATAATCATGAAAACGTCAGAGGCCTAGTCTCATAAGAACAAAAACGTAAACTCAGGACATCACGGAAGAACTTAAACGCAGAATAGCCCAAGTAGTAACCATAACAAATCGTAAACTCAGGACATGTAGTAGCCGTGTAAACGTAGTTCAGTAGACGTGAATCCCACAAGGAACAAAGATTTGTGTTCCAAAACGAAGATCATCTGCAATTAAATGAAACAGATGGCTGAGATTCTGGTCAACTCTCGCAATTTGCAGGCATTCACATGTCGACACCCGATGCAACAATCGTTTTCCTTCTCGTCTCTCGTTTCTTCCGTTTCTCGGGCAAATGGGGCGAACGCCTATTGTCTGAACTTACTTTGCACCACTTGTAGGCAATTTCAAAGACCTTTGAAGCACTGGAAAAGATTGTTTTCTTTTCGGTTTGCATTGTATATTGTCGCATATTGTGCAAAATACATAATACGCTAAATTGTCTATACTTCTCGCCCATAGACCTTGACCGGAAGTATAGAGAACCTGCAAATCTAAGCTCATTAGCGTGAGGAATGACAGATTTACAAATTCACATTTTTGCATAAATGTCTATTGAAAGCTATGCTAATGCCCTAAATTTGCGGTCAAGCTCTGTGGGCGAGGAGTATAGATCATTCGTAATTTTCCATCTCTTTTGAATGAAAATTCGAAATTAGAATGCCTAGTGGATTTTGGGAGAACTGCTTAACGGTGGGCCCTTAAAAACAACTTTTGAGCCTTTTACATTTCGCGTCGCGCACAGCTAGCCACGCCCATTTTTTCGTGCCTATACTTGAGATCAGCTAATGTTTTTCTATAAAACGAGCCAAAGTTGTAAAAACCCCCTTGGACTACCAGAAAAAAGCTAAAGTGTGCCTCCAGCCCCCGCTACCTGCCGTACTTCAAGCACCTGTTATTGTGCATAACTGCCGTAAATTAATTTGTCACGCGGCGAGTGAAAAAGAAATTGCCGGCGTTTTTTCGAGATGACGATTGAATAAGTCACGAAAAGGGGGTATATGTAGCTGCCCACGCTTACCGTTCTTAGGAACAATTTTTTCCCTCTTTTGTTAATATTCTGAAAATACGACTTTTTTCAGTTACTGGGTAGTATCTTTTAACTTTTTCAAAATATCTCTAAGATAATACAAATTTCCTTCAAAAAATTTCATTACTGTTTGTTTTTTGGGGGGAAAGATGCGCTCCATTGCGAAAAAAAATCTGACCCGCGGTCAATTTGATTTACATGCCCTATGTATCTATTTCTACCATATTTTACACTATTTTCTGACATTTCATGTTTTATTTTAAAAATAATTTTTAAAAAAGTTTTCTCCCTTTTGTTAATGAAACGATATTCGGAAAATACGACTTGTTCGAATTACTGAGTAATAACTTTTCTATTTTCTTCAACATATCCATAAGAACGTGTAAACTTTTTGCCGGTTTTGGTTTAATGTCCGACCTGTTTATACAGGCACGGCCGCAAAGCGGGCCGATGCGGCCGAAGGCCGCCTAAGCAATGCAGGAAAATGCTGCAAATTTTTGCAACAATCACACTTCGTTTATTAGCAGTTCCTTATAAAGATATATTTATTATAGCATTTAGTAATGTTTGTTTCCTTTCCTGAAATATATGCGCTCCATTGCGAAACAATCTGGCCCATGGTCAATTCCGTTTCCAATGGATACCTATGCATGCTTTGTGCCGTATTTTACAGCTTTTATTAGAATTTTCCATTTTTTACATTAAAAGTGAGAAAACATTCTATGTTTGCACCAACTATGCTACTTTTTTAACAATAAAAGATTGTCGCCCAATGAAAATTCTAATTTTCTGAAACATCCCACACCCTTAGCCTCTCTCATCCAAAGCTTCCTTCTGGCTTCAGACGTTCGCTGATAAATTGCCCTGGGGAAATGTTTTCCTCCCAGAGATGACAAATTTTCATGTTTACGACATGACATCCAGAATCTGGCTTTTCATTAGTCAGCTGTGTGGAAAAATGCCCGACTAATCAGGGAAACGCAGTGCTTTGCGTCAATTGCAGCCGTTCGCCGCGACGGCGCCTATTTCTGATAATCCATCATTCGCAGAAGCTGTCGCGAGTGGGCGTGACAGCGAATGAAAAAAGGGGAATTGTCAGTTACAAACTTCCTCTTTCTTTACGGTAGCCGCATCGCTAGCTTAGCGTCACTAAGGCCCAAATCTCCGTATTGCCGATTTGGTACGTGTGCAACACCGATTTTCACGCCCATGCCTCTGTTACCGTTACAAGAGCCAGTTTAGTGCATTCTGGAGCCGCTAATGACGATAGAGACAAGTCAGCCTTGTAGCCGATTTGGTACGGGTGCAGCTGTCACCCGTTTTGACGCCAAAGCCTTGATTACATGATCCTGTCTCCTTTTTACAAAGCATAGCTAGTTTTGTGCCTTTTGGACCCGCCTTTAAAAGCTCAAAGACAACGGCCAGCCGTGTTGCCGCATTGGTACGGGTACCGCACTGACCCATATTTGCGCCTAGACCTCGGTTACCGAAACATGTCCGCTATTTACAAGGCTCATCCAGATAAGGCGCCGCTAGGACCCACTAAGGCCCAAATTGCCAAATAGGCCGGTGCAGCATGACAATTACCCATTTTTACGCCAGTTTACCTAAACCTGTCTGCTTTTCACAAGGCTCAGACAGTTTGGTGCCACTGGTAACTGCGAAATTCAATTTTCAGCCGTAGTGCCGATTTGGTACGGGTGCAGCATCTACCCATTTTTACGCCAATGCCTCGGTTACAGAAACATGTTTTTAGAAACTTTATTATCGCGGGGAGCGGCGGCTAAGGCCCAACCCAGATGCATTGCCGATTTTGTACGGGTGCAGCAATTTTTACGTCTCGCCTTAGTAACCGAAACATGTCCGCTTTTTACAACGCTTAATCTGTTGAGTTTCACTGAGACCCGCTAGTGCTTAAAGGCACCAGCCACTCGTATTACCAATTTGGTCCGGGTGCAGCAGTCACCCATTTTACGCCTAGGCTTCGGTTACAGAATCCTGTCCGCTTTTTACAAGGCTCAGTCATCTCAGTCAGTTTGGTGCCTATTGGAGCCACTAAGGCGCCAACAGGCCAACCCGCCAGTCGTAATGCCGGTACGGGTGCAATACCGATTTTCAACCCCCTCTCTTAACGAAACCTGTCTGCTATTTACAAGGCCCAGCCAACTTAGGGACGCATTCAGTTTGCATCAACTATATGGTCAAGTGGATTAAGCAAAAAATAAGCATCCGATCAAAAATTCTCGGGTTCGGGCCCCTCAGTGCAAAAGGTTTTTGTGGATTAGAAAAACATGCTTAGTCCGTAATTTCGAATGTTATAGCCTGTTTTTAATTTTTAAAATGTGCCAGAGGCCCCATTTATGCGTATTTTCATATTTTCAGTCCTATATTTGCAGCCACCCTGCAATAGTTAATTGCTCCATTGCATGTTAATTGCCCATTTCATGGTGTTTTTAGTTTAACTACGATAAAAACAACGTGCACAACCTGAAGGTTTTCATAATTGTGGTGTACTCATTGCAAATTTGTGTTATGCTCATATAAATTCTCAAGTTGTGACTGCGAGGGTGCCCTTTATAACAACTCTCCAACATGCATTTTCACTGTTTTTAGGCCGGGCGAGCCGGGCCGATATTTTGAGAACTTCGAGCCCATAACTTAAAATGTGTTTAGTTTTATGCCCTGAGGGTCATCAAACAGATTGTCCATGATCCGCTTATCATGAGGACATATTCCCTTCCGGGACTACATTCCTTCCATAATGAGTTTCATTTAACTTAGATTAATATTTTATATTTGTTTTTACATCTACTCAGGATAGGAATTATTATTTTGTAATCTCAGGCTGTAAGAAGCTCCAAACTTCAACAATTGTTGCTTTCAAAAGAACTTTGTAAAACAATGAGAAATTTTATCAGTAAGAAGATTAACTGAAAACCAAAAATGGATGTTCTCCTACTTTTCCTCTTTGTCTCTTTGCCTCTCTGCCTCTCTGCCTCTCTGTCCCTCTTTGTTTATCTCTTTTTGTCCCAAAATAGTATCGCTTCCCCGAAGCCGCAAAACAAATTCCGATCGAGTAAACTTCATGTTTTCCGGCTCCGAAAAACAATTTCACACCCAACTTTCAGTGTTGTTTTGCCTTTTCTCCCGTCCACAAGCGTTGTTCCGCAAAAAACACTAACTACTTCTAAAGCACCAGAGAAAACGACGTTTTGCTTTTTGGTCGTCTTCAGAGAAACCGCATCTTTAGAATATGCAAGTGTGTAAGCGAGAACCAAACCTCTTGGGAATCTGGTCTTCAGAGAAAGCGATTTGAGTTGGGTAAACCACTTTTTGGCACTTTTATTCTCTTAAAAATCCGTTTTCATTTACATTTTTTACATTAAATTTAAGTTAAATGTCTACTTATGAAGTCAATTTCCACTCTTTTCGTGCTGACAACTCTGAAAAGTGACGTTTCTTTCAAAACATTGCACTTTTAAAAGTGTTATTGCTTAACTCAATTACACTTTTTTCCTATAATTGTCTATGTGGCCTACAATGCATTTGCAAATAAAAACAAATTATTATTTAATATTTGTAGCTCCGTTTGTGTTTTTTGAGGTTTTTGACCATAGGAAATTTCTTTTTAGTCGAAATTGCACCCATACCGAAACGG
Organism: Oscheius myriophilus; assembly: GCA_964057215.1. Taxonomy (NCBI): domain Eukaryota; kingdom Metazoa; phylum Nematoda; class Chromadorea; order Rhabditida; family Rhabditidae; genus Oscheius; species Oscheius myriophilus. The sequence continues at coordinate 24,517,945 of OZ059905.1, forward strand.
TTAGAAATTCTTTTTTGTGTAAACATTGTTTCCACTCAATGAGAGCAGTTCCTTGTTTGTGTTCGGATTTATTTGTGCCGTTCTGTTGTTGAGACCAGATTTGTTACTCTCTACACCCTTTCCACAAAGTCTATTCAAATGGAATACGTGAAAACATTCTTAAAACAGGTTTTTGGTGGTTTTTGGCCAAAGAATTTGATAATCTAGTCTGCCTCTCCTCTTCCTCTCTCATCTCTTTGTTTTTTTTCTTTCTCTAAGTCTCTCTCAGTCTCGCACTTTATGCGTTTTTCTTGTTCTCTGAGATTTTGTGAGTCTTCCTTTTTCTGTTTCTCTCGCCATCTCTCTCTCACTTTAATACTATCTCTCTCAGTCTCTCTATGCTAGTCTCTAACTCTAACAGTCTTTCTCTCTAAGTCTCGGTTTCAGTCTAGCTATCTCTCTCCCTCCCCTCTCTATATTTCGCTCTATCTCATTTTTCTCCTCTCTATCTTTCTCTCTCCCTCTAAAACCATAAAACTCCATTAAAGGAAATTGGTGCTAAAACCAAAACCCGACAAAATACAAAAAGAATTACGACTCAAAAAGAAGTTTTAGGGAACATCGTTACATAAATGAATGGCAAGCCCTTGAAAGGTCTTCGAAAATGTTCTTGTTCTGATTCATAACAAGTTGCTTCTCTTTGAGCAGATAGCCTTTGAAAAAAAGCCCAAAAATTGATTTTCTGCTGCCAAAGTGGTTATGTTCTGTATTTTTCTTTTGAATAAAGGGGGTGATTCTTTTAATTTCAAACATCCCGCTAAACCAGAAGTGTCGACTTATGTTTTTTTAATCGATTTTCATTAAAGAAATCACTACCTTTCGTAGCTATAAATCTAGCAAAAAACAGGGGGTGGTTGAAGTCCTCGAAAGTAAAGCAACTTGTTGTCATACAACAGCTGTTCCACTTGAGTGTGATTTGTTACGCAACTGGCAATGTCACTTGACTCGCAAACCTGTGATCAGCTGGGCCATTTTTTATCGTCAATTCCATGTATTTTTCAGTTTATTGTCTTTTTAGGGCTTTTTCTTGTTGTTTTTTCATCATAACCCTCTCGTTGTACATTCATATTTACGACAAAGCGAATTGCGCATATAAATTCTCGATTCATAAAGGTCTCTGCATAATCGAAATTGTATTAATGCATAATTTGAGGGAGCGATTTTTTGTTGAACTAATATTTTTTTGTGCTTTTCAGTACGAAGATCACTCCTTTTCATGCAAGTTTAATTTTAAACGATATGACAGGGGAAACAGTAAAAATATTTGTGGGAACCGCAATACCTTTGGGTAAAGAGGGGATAAAAACAGATCAAAATATATTTTCATTTCTTAAAATTGAGAACTTGAAGTTTATAAAGTGAATTTTTAAAAAAAAACTGTTTAAAAACATTGTGACAGTTAACAGGGTCAACCGCACTAGAAAGCGCAAAGGTCACGTAAATCTTTGGCACCCAATTCCCTCAAAAAGCTGTCCCACTGACCATTTCCGTAATTTTTGTTCCTTCTTGTATTCGCACTTGAGTTTATATATTTTCATTCTAAAATTCTAATGGTAAGTTGTTTTTATGTTTTTTTCCTCTTCTCTAGAAACAAAATTGAGATAATTTGAACTCTACTCCGCCCAATCTATTTTTATAAAAAAAAAAACCCTGACTGTTCCTTTAAAAGTCAGAAAAGGGAAGTATTTTTCATATTCCAATCAAACTACAACTCCCATTCATTTTTCCTTCGCGTAACCTCTCTCGGCGCTCTCCAAAGCGGGCTGGCTCGTCGAAAAGTTGTCCAAATTGAGTTGAGCTTGTTCGCACGGCCGGTAATCGGATCTCAGAGCCCTCGAGGCAAAAACAAATCCCATCGCGCGAGAACACGCACCCGATGGACCTCTTGAATGAGTTCAGGGTTTCCGCCTCCTACCGCCGGTTCCATTGTTTTTCCTCTGTTTATCCCTCCATTCAACTGTGATCAGTGATTATTCAGTCCCGTCCGGCGCATAAATCACTTCCGCCGAGCGCCTCTATGCATAGATCAGTGGGATATTAACCCATTCGTTGCAGTTTATGGCCAACACCCACACCGACTTGGAGATTTGGAAATTTGGATTTCGAAATTGAAATTTCAAATCTTACAGCACTTATAGCCACTATAGTCGGTCACAACTTATAGCCACTGCCACTTATAGTCTGTCAAATAATCAAAAAGTAGGTTATTTTGTAGGTCAAACAAATCTTCGAGATTTCGATATTGAAATTTCAAATCCTACACTATAGACCTCCCTTATAGCTCCACCCAACTGTGCAGCCCTGTTTCAGTAGGTCAAAAATCAAAAGGTAGATCAAAAACTCCTTTGGTGGGAAAACGTTAAAAATTACCAGAATTGAATTTCACCTTGACTAGGCCTCGGCGCGCCTGCGGCGCGCCTCGGCCTAGCTGGGGGGCTCCGCCCCCCAGACCCCCCACCTGATTAAACAATCTTTAAAGAACTTCAGCATTCTGCTCTGAAATTTAAAAAAAAAAATGGAAAGAAATTGGCGTAAAGTGCAATTCTGGAGAGATGATATCTGAAGATTCATGATCTAAAAGCTTTAATAGAAAACTTTTTAAACAATCTTCAAACAATTACAGCATTTTGTTCTGGTATTACAAATCTTGAAAGTTTTTGGCGTAATGTGCTTTACTGGAGAAGAGGTTTTTAAAGATTCTAGCCTTAAAAAGGTTTTGGCGGATAGACAGTATTTTAATAGAATTATGGTTGAACTTTTCATAAAGACGTCAGATTTTATAAAAACGTTAAACTGCAGACATGGCGCGCTGCGACCTACGGCCGCGCGCGCACTTGTTTTACAATTTTTAAACATTAGAACTTGAAATCAGGACTTATTCTTTTTTACGGTCTGAAATCTTGAAAATATATTTTTAAAGGTTTTTGGTTTTCGGCTGCGCTGCCTCGGTGCGCTCGCTCCGCTCGCGCGCCTCGCCAGCTAGCCTCAACGCACGTAGTGAAGATTTTCGACGGTTTTCCTTGACTTTCACAAAAAAATTGCTATCTGGCGCGTCATCGTGACGGGACCCACAGGATTAAACTCTTGCTTGAAACAGTTAAGGTTGGTATTCATGTATGCCAAGTTTCAAGAGGATCGGTTTACAGATGGCGGAAAGTTGCTATCTGGCGCGTCATCGTGACGGGACCCACAGGATTAAACTTTTGTTTAAGACAGTTATGGGTGGTCTACCTGTATGCCAAGTTTCAAGACGATCAGATAGCGGATAACGGAAAGTTGCTATCTGGCGCGTCATCGTGACGGGACCCACAGGATTAAACTTTTGCTCAAGACAGTTATGGGTGGTCTACCTGTATGCCAAGTTTCAAGAGGATCGGCTGGCGGAAAGCGGAAAGTTGCTATCTGGCGCGCGATCGTGACGGGACCCACATCAATAAATTCTTGTTTGAAACAGTTGTAGGTGGTCTATCAGTATGCCAAATTTCAAGAGGATCGGTTGGCGGATAGCAGAAAGTTGCTATCTGGCGCGTCATCGTGGCGGGACCCACCGGATTAAAATTTTGATTTGAACCATCTCAGATGACTCATTTGCCTGCAAAGTTTGAAGTTGATTGGATAACGGACTCAAAAGATATGGAATTAAGGAAGTTAGACTACTGAAGATACAAAATTAATTTTAAAATTTTAAACTGAATAAAAAACTTTCTTAACCTGATGTAGTTTTTTTTTGCCTAATACAGGTATTGGTGGTCTACCTGTATGCCAAGTTTCAAAAGAATCGGTTGGCGGATAGCGGAAAGTTGCTATCTGGCGCGCGATCGTGGCGGGAACCACCGGATTAAATTAAAACGGAAAATTTCAATTTTTGGAGAATTTTTGGTTTCTACGCAGAAGTTCATAAACATGTCGCTTTTCATTGATTAGATTTGGTGTAGCTTCAACTGAAACCTATTGCTCTTTCAATTACAGGCTATTTTTTAAACAAAATAACACCACCTCACCGTAATCTAACCAGGTTAAAAAATATATATTGACCAAAAACATTCGAATTGGACCCATTAAATTCATTGGTATAGCCTCAACTTAGTCAACTGTACTACAATGTGTCTTATAAATCTAAAAACAACTTTAATGAATATAAGCAGTTTTCACCATTCTGAAACATATCACTTTTGTATGACTGCAAAATCACCGTTAAACAGTCATGTAACGCAAATGGTGAACGATTACACGACAGAGAAAAGCGAGATAACGTGGTAAATCGAGAAAAAACAGGGTGGCACACTTTTCAAACTTTTTTTTTGCTCAGGCCACTATTTCGATTCATTTTGCTTTTTTATCGCAACAAAAAACATTTTTATCTTTTTCGCGGGTTTTCGGTGTATTTTTCATTACAAATGTTTTGTGCGACCCAAATCGGTTGAAGATCGAAGGTTGAAGAAGAGAAGGAACGAAGAGTATTATTTAGACCATAAGAATTCAGATAAATTACATAAATTTTAGGTTTTGGGGCGTTTTAGAGAAAATCTAACAATTTCTTAGTCTTTTTAGGTCTTAAATGGACAGTGTTAATGTTTTCAGCCGAATAAAAACTCGGAAATCCTCTTATATAACAAAACGCTATGGTGTGTGTGTTGTCTATCAGCGTAGGTACACGCGTTCATTTCCCCTGAGGGGAGGGCGAGGTCGGCCTGCGGCCGCATAACTGAGCGGTCGAAGGCCGCGTGTGGTTGCGCACGAAGGCCGCGTGTTGTTGCGGCCGCAGGCCGCAAGCCAGGAGGGTGCGCGCCCCAGGCGCGCGTGCCCGACTGGTGTCCTTATAAATCTGGACTCACTCCCCGACTCTTATAAAACGGCGCGAGGCCGATTATTCTTCTTTCTTTGATATTTTCCGTTTAAGAGATGTCTGGTTGGAGATTTATCGTTTCTTGGAAATCTCTCATTGGAACATATGCCTTGGCCTTTGATGTCTGTTAGTGATGCTACAATCGGAAATCAAGTTAGCGCTAGTTTGATTTGCCGATCTCAGAGAACCAAAGTTATTTCGGACTGGAATGTTCATCATCATACTTTCACACACACACACTTCACTGCCTTCTTAATTGCAATGACCCAGCTATCTTTCCAATAGAATTTCAAATTTTCGCCCTTATGTTTTTAAGCCTCAATGACGCTTCCAGTGGCACGCCATTCATGACTAACTTGCTTAAATTGGCAATTTAACCTATTACAAAACACAATTTCAACACGCACCAAGTTCAAGACATTTAGTTTTCAGTAGGTCATCTGTAAATGCATCACTTACTTTTATAACGCCGGTGTCCAACGGATTATGTGCCTTTTTGAAAGGAAAAAAACCAACCCAGTACCTTTTTGATTGGAGTGGAACTCGAAAAAGTTCCCATTCCCACGCAATACAAATGCATTTGTAGCAGAACTAAACATTTACAAAAAACATTGCAGGTTTACACATGGCATAAAAACAAAATGATCCATTTTTGAGCCGTCTCCAAACTTAACATTTGTATTCAATGATGACGCTTTCACTCGTTTCAACAGACAAATAATGGCACTAAAACGTTAAAAATCAATTTTTCAAGACAAATAGTACACAACACAACGCCATCGAAGATTTGGGAAAACCGAAGAATTTTCACTGTAAACCCAACACTAAGCAGAACTTCCGACCCTAACTCACTTAGGTTCATATAGCACTCTCGTTGCTGCTAATTCAATAGCTCCGCAAATAAACCAATTCCTTTTTTGCAAGGCGCGGTTCAGTTTATTCGAAGAAACAGAGATCTAAAATTTACCAATTTATATGCCCAAATTACCCTTTCAATTGGAACTCTCATTATAAATGCATGGGTAGCGTTGACTCTATGAACGCCTCTACCATTGGACTCTCAGTTCTTCTATTTAATTTTCTGCACTATTGAATGTGTCTGAGCGTGTTTAAAATTCTTTCTCTTTAAAATGTTCGAAAAGGTTTCTTCAAAAGCTTAGTCTGCTTCTCCTGCTTTTTAGAAATGCCGAATGATGCACCATGTCGCTTCAGTTGTGAGTGTGTGAGTGTGTGAGCGTGTGAGTGTGTGAGTGTGTGAGTGTGCTTATTGTTCCAGAAAAACAGCTTTTGGAAAACGATTTCCGCAAACTTTCTTGTTTTCTTCAGAAATTTGAGAAGGGAAAGCACCCTAGTGCATGTTTTGATGTTGGCAAGATCCCGGGTCTCAAGTTTCAGAACTTCGTAGCAACATGATATGTTTTGAGCCATTTTTGACTTTGTTTGCACAAATTTCATTCCCCTCACCCTTCACTTGCTCACTTTTTTTACACTCACAGTTTTCTTTTACGAATGTTTTTAGAAAATGACAAATCCAATCACAAAATGCAGGTGCTTTTGAGAATTCCACCTGCAAGCCTTTGTTTTCTTCCATCGTTTGACGCATATCACCACTCTCGGAAAACGACAGCCTCATTTTGATTACGATGTGAACAGCCCCGCCTTTTCATTAACGTTGTTGTCGAAGATTGCCTCTTTTCTTTAATTAAACGTGTTCTAATCGTAAAATCTCAGTTTTATTTTAGGTTGTGTAAACAATGATCGAACCGGTGCAGGCGAAGCGGTTCAGCGTTAGTGTTCCTCGACAAAATAATGAACGAAGAGTCGTCGTCAGACCTTACGAGAGCTTTCGGTGAGTAGTCTCTCTATTTCTCTGTCTCTCTGTCTCTTGGTCTCTCTGTCTCTTGGTCTCTCTCTGTCTATCTCTCTCTTGGTCTCTCTCTGTCTATCTCTCTCTTTGTCTCTCTCTGTCTATCTCTCTCTCTTCATTTCTGAGTTTTCAGCGAACGAGAGACCACCCAGGGTAACGGAAAACGGGCTATCAGCTTCGGCTACGCTTCTCTAAATGCCGAATTCGCTGCATCTGAAAATCCTGGTGAGTTCAATTTTAGAGTCGTTTTTTGAAACTCCAAACCAAAGGCTTCACCTACGTATTTGCTGCAAACAACTGACGTATATGTTTGTTTTCAGACGGAAATGGCCAACAATCCACGGCTTCAGTGTTTTCTATTTACGGGGAAGAGGGATCTTCGGGAGAATCTTCTGTGGTGAGATTCATGAATGGGATAACAATTTGTTGATTCAGATGTTTGACCAGCCGGTTGGAGCTGAAGCAGACAATTTTATTGCATCTTTGTCGGAAAAGCAGAGGGTGCAACTTCAGAAGTTTTTGGAAATGACGCCCAGACAGGAGTTTCAGTACTTTGTTTGGGTCAAGGATCATAATACACAAAAGGTGAGAGGCAGAGAGATATAGAGAGATAGAGAGACAGAGAGACAGAGAGAAAGAGAGACAGAGAGACAGAGAGACAGAGAGACAGAGAGACAGAGAGACAGAGAGACAGAGAGACAGAGAGACAGAGAGACAGAGAGACAGAGAGACAGAGAGACAGAAAACAAAATTCTCTTTCAGTTGACAGTCATCTCCCTCAAAACCTTGGAAAATCACTTAAAAAGTGAGAAAAAGGTCCAAAGAGTGAAATGGCGTCATTTGTCATCAGAGCGCGTTTCCATCTACCGCTACAGTATACCCGCCCTAACTTATGAAAAAAGCAAGGTACAATGCACTTTCCTTACTCATACAAAATATCAATTTCAGGCCTGTGGTGACTGCATCCTCCGTCATAAGAAAATCTGCCTGATTCTTACTTGGCTCGCTTTTGTGTGCTTTCTTTGCGTAGTCGTGCTCCTAGGATCTATCAACCACGAAGAGATCAACCATCCGTATATTCATATGAGGAATCTCACATCTCCTCACTAGTGAAACTAGTATAAATTATGAAAAATAAGTGTTTTCGCTTTAATTTTCTTGAATGTCTCAAACATAAGCAGGTTGACAAAGGACGTTGAACGATTTGGCCAAAACACTACAATAAGAAGTCATACTAAACGAATTGACGAACAAGTAGCCCTAAGTGATTCATTTAAGACACCGTCTCTGTAAGATTCAAGCGGCGGCCTTTATGAAACAGTTCTAGGAAAAGTTGATAGCCCTAGAATCGGCAAAACACATTTAAAATTTCGTTGTGCTTCCCGCCGTAAAAATTTACATCCAGTTTCAGAGAGAAAAAAGTTTTGACCTACCGAAGCTGAAATTTTTCGTGATCAAATTGATGTTGCAAGGTCAATTTTGGTCATAATGGTCTAAATAGTAAAAACTGAGATCTAAATGAGTCATAAGACGGTTATAGAACAATTTTGGGCCAATTCTAGGGCTATCAATTTTTTTTTCTAAAACAGGGCCCTGCTCGAGTTTACCCGAGACGACGTCTTAAATACGCTAAGCAAATTGAAAAAGGATTTCTTTTACATGGCCTGGCTAAATGATTCGAGCAAGCGAATAGGTAAAATTTCAGCTAGGAGCTACAATTATCGAAAATCATATTCGGGCGGTATATTTGGCATGTCACATCCCCAGGGCATTTGTAATCGATTTTCACAATTTTTAAGAGTGATTTTCGAAATCAGCGCAAAAAATTGACCTAGAAATGCCCTTTTACAGAAATCATGCACTAAACTCATAAATTGCCACTGAAACATTGAAACGCAGGGACCGAAAAAAGGGAATAGGTAATCGCGGTAGGTTCAAAAGTTCATATTTTTGGAAATTGAATTTGCTACATTTTGCTTTTTTTAAAATCAAAATTTGGACGACGTTGAAATTTTTACAGTACCATTTGGGCACCTACCGTAACCCGGGTCAAAAAATTTTTGTCTACCCAAGCCCTTCAGCATAAGGTTTTTAGGCTATATGAAGGTTGTACACAAATTTTCAGCCCAATCGAAGCACTTTGAATTTTTAAGACAGTGTATATAGAGCGTCTGCTCGAATATTACAATGACGACGTCTTAAGCAGGTTTTCTAGAAGACTAAGGTGCAAATCAACTTGGTTAAGTGCTTTGGTTAAACTTGTTTTTTAAGTGATTTGGTTAATCAATTCCAGAACATTAAGCGAAGGAAATTGGATAAAAATTTAAAGAAAACGTGCAGTCGGAATTCTAACCGACTCGCTTCATTAAAGCTTCATTAAATGATATGGGTGAAAATAAAATTACTAACAATAAATTCCTTTTTTCGGCTTTTCCCGCGTCTTTTCACTGTAGTTTCAATCTCACACTTTCACACCTCGCTGCGCTACTCGTGCTACTATTCAAACAATCGTCAAAGGGAGTTCAGCGCCAAGTTCCAACCGACACCCCCATACTTAAATATTTGTCCATTTGTTCATGTGTTTTGAAACCGGCAAGTTTTCTGTTCGACAAACAATTTCAAATGGGGCCATGCGTGTTATCTAAATGGGGAGATGCTCTCATGAAATAGCGCCTTTGCAACGATTATCTGAGCAAGCGGTGATTATTCCGCTGATAAGGCGCTTATGCGCTTTTCCGGGGTTCACACAACTCGATTTTTCGGTTTGAAAGGAGTCTTAAGTTAAGGATTTGAGTTTAATAGAAGTTTCAACGATCTTTTAATCATCGAATTTCTGGAAAGGACGAAAATTGGCATTAAAATAACCCGCAGTCATTTCAGTTAAGACAACGTCTCTGAGAAAATCGAGCATTTCGCGTTCTATAGGAACATTCCCGAAATTTTGTCTCCATTTCGGCTGAAAACACAGAAACCGTCCATTTTGGAACTACATAGACTAATGATACTGATTGTAGCATTAATCGATTTTTTTGCCTCAGGTAGCCCACCCAAAAATTGAAATTCTCTGAATCGCGCAAAAAAAAATATGATAAATGCACTTTTCCTGAATCCTTTTGGTTGAAATATTTTTTTTGTTGAATTATTTGACCTTCAATGGTTTTTAATGATGCAAAAAAGTTATCATGCCAATAAATAAATTTAAAAAAAACAAATAAACAAAAAAAAACAAATAAAATAGGCAAGAAAAAATGTTATACGCAGAAAATCTAGAAAAAGTATCTAAAATGGGCACCCCCGTGTTCACATTTCAGAAGCGAAAGACGAGACCTTAATCAATCCATTTCTCATTCATTTCTACGTTATATTTGTTTTACAATGAAAAATCAGATCTTTACTTTTCGAGAAGCGGATTTCGGTTTCGCTTTCAGATTCGGCGTCCTTGGAGAGCCGGTACTAATTGCAATTTGAGCCCAATTTACTACTCCAGAATTCTACAAAACATTTTGTTACACAATAATAATAATAATAATAGTTTTAATGTTCGAATTTCGCTTCGGGTGATATTTTGCCGTGAGTCGTGGAAAAAGAAAGGAAAAAAAAGTCGTGGAAAAAGGGAAAAAAAGGAAAAAAAAAACTGTGGAAAAAAAGACGAGGAACGCTAAATTTTGGAAATCAACCCCCCCCCCCCTCCATAACAAGCCCAAACCGACAATTTTTAGTTATCGGGCCGAGGCCGCGCAAAATGAACATAATTGTTTTGTCAAATTTAGGAGTATTTACAGCACCCCGGTGTCGATTAGCGTATACCGACCCAAAAATCAATAATCGTTTTTCATTTTCCATCTTGCCTGTGCTACGCATATTGGGCTGTCTGCTCTCCATTGATACCATGTGACTTTTTTCTGACGCGCTAAACCCACCTGGGTGGCGGATTTTTGCAAAAACTGACACCTGCTAGGTGAAAAGCGATCTGTGTCCTTAGCGATCAAGTTTAGTCGTCGTTCCAGCTGAAGAGCGAAAAACAAACTAATTTTAGATTAAGGAAAGATCACTTATGACGTTTTCATCCCTATTTATGAGATAAACTTAGGATCATACTAATGACAGCCAGAAAAGTGTATACTTTGGCCATTTCTTGCCTTGACGGTCTATTGTGAGTGTGTGAGTGTGTGAGTGTGTGAGTGTGTGAGTGTGTGAGTGTGTGAGTGTGTGAGTGTGTGAGTGTGTGAGTGTGTGAGTGTGTGAGTGTGTGAGTGTGTGAGTGTGTGAGTGTGTGAGTGTGTGAGTGTGTGAGTGTGTGAGTGTGTGAGTGTGTGAGTGTGTGAGTGTGTGAGTGTGTGAGTGTGTGAGTGTGTGAGTGTGTGAGTGTGTGAGTGTGTGAGTGTGTGAGTGTGTGAGTGTGTGAGTGTGTGAGTGTGTGAGTGTGTGAGTGTGTGAGTGTGTGAGTGTGTGAGTGTGTGAGTGTGTGAGTGTGTGAGTGTGTGAGTGCGTGAGTGTGTGAGTGTGTGAGTGTGTGAGTGTGTGAGTGTGTGAGTGTGTGAGTGTGTGAGTGTGTGAGTGTGTGAGTGTGTGAGTGTGTGAGTGTGTGAGTGTGTGAGTGCGTGAGTGCGTGAGTGCGTGAGTGCGTGAGTTTGTGAGTGTACTTTTCTCAAGAGACACTTTTTGAAACTCAATCTTATCTTTGTAATCTAACCTCAAATACGAATTCAACCTCCACCGGATTTCCCTCTGCGTCAGTCGTTATTTGTTCGACCCAGATCGTCCATGACGTGTGTTCTTTCACTACCCCGGACTATTTGCTTTTCTAACGGCTTATTTATTGCATCTTGTTCTGATAACAAGCAGGACCAGTTTGCTTAGTAAGTTCCTGTTCTTCAAAACAAGCTTCGTTTTGCACACTGTGAAGTTTCTTGCAGCTTCTCTCTCTCTCTCTCTCTCTCTCTCTCTCTCTCTCTCTGTTTCTCTGTCTCTCTGTCTCTCTGTCTCTCTGTCTCTCTGTCTCTCTGTTTCTAGGTCTTTCTATCTCTGAGTCTCTTTGTCTCTCTCTCTCTCTGTTTTTGCATTTTTGTCAGAACTTTGCTCTGGGGAATCCCCTCTAGATTTTGAACATTGATCGGATAGCGTTTTCTTCCGCTCTATGGCTGTAAAGTGTGGATGCCTGCCGCTGATTTCCTGATTTCCGCTTCACGATTTTTCCGGAATGTTAATGGACGTTAACACGATTTTACAAAGAAAATACTTTGATTGATCAACTTGGAAATGCACGATTATGCAAAGCACGATTATGCATCAAATGCTTAAGGTACCATAATGAATAAGGTTAAATTTTATGGGTAAGATTAGACTAGTTTTTTGAAATAATATGTTTGGTCATCTCTATCTCTATAGCTCTATCTCTCTCTCTCTATCTATCTCTAAAAATCCCTGAGTCTCTCTCTAACTATGCACCTGTCCATCAGCAACACACACCGTGGGAAAACGGTCGACCGGTTCAACGTAAGCACTTTCACGAGACGAGCAAACACTGTCTTCCTGAAACCCGCGCCTGGAGAATTCGCGAATTCCTAATTATCCTATTTTTTGTTAATTTTTACAATGTATTTCGTTCTTTGTAAGTATCTTTAAGAATCGAAACAGCCGTAAAAGATGGCAGTTGGACCTTGAAATATATTACAGATAGCATGATTTCAGTGCTAGCGCGGTGGCCGTACAGCTTGTGAATTATTCATTTTTGACAACGCTGTGAAAGATTTTTTTCTCTGTATCCATACACAAAACACATCTTGTTTCATAATTTTTCATTTTTTTCTTTTCTTATTTTCGTTCTATCTCTTTTCTGTATGTTTCTTTACACCCCGGGAAATAAGTATAGTTCCACTTGAGTTGCTGGTTTCAAAGCAATTTTTGGGATTCAGCAGGGCCATAGGGATATTCATTCGATTAAGGTAGTTTTTGGGAACAGATTCAGTCGCTGAAATTCGAAACTCATTAGCGTAAGACAAAGGGAGCAGCCGTGCACTTTTTTAGGATACATAAACCGTTGAAAAGCCCGTGAAAAGTTGTCTTTAAAAAATTTTTTGTTTAGAAATGTCCTGTTCGAACAGATACGCTTAGAAAAGGCAAATATGCTGTTTCTTTCAAAACAAAATGATAATTTACTGATTTTCTTTTGAATACCAAGGATGACTTTGTTTTTAAAGCGTGACTGTTGGAGCAGGAAATTTTTCTAAATCTGAACAAATTCATTTTCCAAGACAACTTTTTACAGACGGTCGATTGGTGTTTGTGACGATACCCCGAAAAATTTCTTTTTGGGTCAAAAAAATAACTTTTTCCAATAAAGCGATTTCTGTTGCGGCAGATTATGAAATACCACATTGTTCTCCCAAGCTTCTTAAAGAACTTTTCATTTCATGAGTCTCAAAACGCTACGGGTGATTTTGTCATAAAGCAATTTAAAACCTAGTCTCTAACTATAATCTAATATACAATCTTTCTTATCTTTATCACAGGAGTGAGCTCGAATCTGCGAAAATTTCAGCGCAATATTTGATGCTATTCCATTGACCATAAAGAGTGACGCCGCCTATGAACTGTCTCTGCTGCTCAAAGCCCCGTGGTGGAATGAAAGTAAAAGGATCCGGTTTTTTTCCTCATGAATAGTGATAAAAGCAATTTATATTCCGTTACGCAGCTAGATCAACGACTAAACGTCATAACATATGGCATAGATCGGTTTTCACCTCGCAGTTTCAGCTCTTGGCAAGAAAATATCTTTCCATTTCGTGTTCCCTGCTTTATCAGAAGCAAATTATGCAAAATACATATGCTAAATTGTCTAACGCATAAAGTTTTTTGGAGTTTTTGACCATCTAAGTTTTTTTCTTTTATAAAATCCCCTGGTTGTCCCTTTGAACGACTTTTGGTACTGTCGTCGTTTCTCCGATTTCGAATTTCGTTCTTTGAATTCCTTAGCCTACTTTGTTACCATAACATTTTTCTCCAACGATTTGACAGGAATTCAGCGAACGTAGGTGGAATGGTGACGGTCGGCCAGGGGGCGTGGTCGCGGTCACCAGAGAGCCGCAGCAGACAGCCAGCTGGCACAAAAGACACTGTCCTTTTGGCGCCAGCTGCACCGAAAGCGCATTTCTCATCTTTTCTTTGTGAGCCGCTGATTCTCTCGTGATCTCTGGCGCAATAGCACTTTCCTTTTGAATCTGACGAAATGTTTGAATGATATTCCCTCGTTTTGAATTTGAGGATGTAGACAAATTTCTCAAAAGTGCCGAAAATTACAGTTTCCCTGTAGACCAACCAATCAAAACCAGGAAATCCCCTTGTTTTCGCCCATTAAGAAAGTTTATAGCCGACAAGCAGAGCAGTAAACAAACCAGTCTGTGCTTCTTTACTCGGTCAAAGCACTGCGTTTCGAAAGAGGTGTCTTGAATTGAAAAAATCATTTTGGAAAAACAAAAGAAAGATAGTTTTTGAAGTTTCAAGATTCACTCTCTCTCTCTCTCTTTTTCCAAATCTATGAGTTCAGCCACGGAAACTACGGACAAAAGTGCTAAGTCGCATAAACAGCGTACAACTGTCGCACATAGCGTAAACAGCGATCATCTTTGGCATGTCGCGTAAAAATCGGATAAATTTGACACGCCGCGTAAACAGCGGACAACTTTGGCACATCGCGTAAAAATCGGATAAATTTTTCACGCCGCTTAAACAGCGGACAATTTCGTCATACTGCTTAAACAGCGGACAATTTTGGTATGCCGCTTAAACAGCGGTCAACTTTTGCACGCTGCTTAAACGGAGAACAACTGTGGTTCATCGCGTAAAAATCGGATAAATTTGGCGCGCCGCTAAAACATCTGACAACTTTTGTAAATTAGATAAAATTTAATACCTTTTGCGCCTAAAAAACGTGTAATTAGGGCGCAAAAAGCCATTTTAAACGCGAGTTTTCCCGGGTAGTTTTCAGTTTTTGACCTTCCCCATCGTTTCTGTCGAAATTCCCCTTGCTGTTTAGAAAAGCCGCTTACTCCTTCTCCAAATACTCTATGAATCACATTTGATAATCGACAGTGTCTCCCCATTTCCGCGTGGTCTGTTCTTCTTTTTAGCCGCCGATCACCGCGCTTCGTTTATCTCTTCTCTCCCCTTCGCCCCCATCTTTGTTCACGTGAATAACACCCCTTCTCGCCTGTGAAAGTCTACATTGCTTGCTTTTCTCCTTTACCAACGTGGTGTAGTGTTTTGAAATAAGGAATGTGTTTTTAAGGCCTTAGGGTAGTTTAGTTTGAGGCGTTAAGCCAAAGACTGGAATGTGACGAGTGCATGTGTCGCGCCGCGGTCTCTATCGCCATTTTATCTGGCGTGGCGATAGAGCAATTGTGGCAAAGCGACCGCGACCAGGCACTTTCTCTGATTTATTGGACTTTCGCACTTTTTCACACGAGTAGTTTGAAATGTAGTTTCCCACTCGTTCTCGATCACTTTTATCTCTTGGAAAAGCAAACGAGTTGTTTATTATTGTTGAAACATTTGGATATTTTTCGTTTGGTTTTCATGCAGTCCCAAAGTTTTCATGTTATAACTAGATTTTGTGTGCATTTGTTATAATACTCAGACACCTTTTGAACCGAATTGGAAGCCTTTGCAACGAGTTTCCCCGCTGAAAATAGCTTTTTCGTATAGGATTCCCATTTAGCGATAGATGTATGTAGCTTGGTGTTTTATACAAATAACTATAGTCTTCGCCAATTTTACTTCTTGGCCGATTCGGAAAAGTAACCCTGACGCAGTATTGCGTACGTATCCTAAAACACAGGATTTTCGTACGCAAATTCGCGTAAGGTGTCATTTGCCCAGAGCTAAGAGCGAAACTGGGCGAAGTAGCATTGGCGACGACTATATTTTGCGCTAAAACTCCGATTTTTTAGTTAGTAGGTCATATGCAGCTACTCTATAGGCTTTTCTTAAAGGGATCGCATTTTTATGCTACAGTACCCAACGGTAATAAAAACCAACGTGGCACTTCCTTCGATTACGATCGGCGCCGACTACCCCTTGGGAAGGTATTGAAATGATTTGGCCGCGAAGAGCGAACCTCTAGCGGAGAGACGCAGACAGACCGAGAACCGCCGTTAAGACCATTTTTCTACAGCATACGCAGCTACGAGCTGAATTTTCATATATTTTCCGGAGGTTTTTCTGCGTTTGATAACTTTAAATCGTGTAAAAAGTAAAAATGATTAAAAATACACTTTTTAGAGCTAAAATTAAAACCAGATTTTTAATTCCCCAAATAAATTTTGGGCAAACTGCCGCTTTTAACCATCTATCCGGCAAAAAACCATGATAGTCCCATATAGCGGCAGAAAATCGGTAGGCGTTCATCGAAAAAGCGGCTTTTTTCTCTGCGCCGTCGCTGTTTGCATGCTTTCTTGCTGAAAAAATGCCATTTCGGGCAAGATTCCAACTTTGCTACATCTTTACTACTTTTCTACGTATTTTTGCATGTATCTCTTCTTGTTTTCTAACTTATTACCTTTTTTAAACAAATTATTTAGGTAAATGGCGCTGACTCTGGTCTCCCCAGCCGTTATTCCCAGCATCGAGCCCGAGGAGCCCGGTCCGGCGAATCCCAGAAAGGTGAGCTCGACCACTTTTGTGTCATCTTTGCAATTCAAATTGAAACAAGCACTGTCGACTTCGCTTTTGAGCGAAATATCTTTCTTACGAATCGATTAGTATAGAAGTAAGCGTTAACCGATCTCTTGCTTTTGGGAAAACGCGTCCGAAACGCCTTGGCCGCTGTCCAGTTCGGCGGTTTTCGTTGACAGCGGCCGTCGCGTCTGCGCAGCCGCAGAACAGCTGGGAAAACTGTCCACACCTCCGATAATGAAGGCATGGAGATAACGAATGGGTAATTAAGGAAGTGGAACGGGAAGAAACTACATCCACTCTATAGAAAAATCTTTGTTTTGACTTTCGTGAGTGGAAATGGTGTTTTCAAGTTGGGAAGGCCAGACTGTACTCGGAAGTGCACTTTTTTTTTTATTGAAAACAGCCTTTTGAAGTGAGAAAATGACTGAGGGGAACAGAAAAAGAGACAGAACAGAGACAGAGACAGAAACAGAGACAGAGACAGAGATAGAGACAGAGACAGAGACAGAGACAGAGACAGAGACAGAGACAGAGACAGAGACAGAGACAGAGATAGAGATAGAGATAGAGACAGAGACAGAGACAGAGACAGAGACAGAGACAGAGACAGAGACAGAGACAGAGATAGAGACAGAGACAGAGACAGAGACAGAGACAGAGATAGAGACAGAGACAGAGACAGAGATAGAGACAGAGATAGAGACAGAGACAGAGATAGAGACAGAGATAGAGACAGAGACAGAGACAGAGATAGAGACAGAGACAGAGACAGAGACAGAGACAGAGACAGAGACAGAGACAGAGACAGAGACAGAGACAGAGACAGAGACAGAGACAGAGACAGAGACAGAGATAGAGATAGAGACAGAGACAGAGATAGAGACAGAGACAGAGACAGAGACAGAGATAGAGACAGAGACAGAGACAGAGACAGAGATAGAGACAGAGACAGAGACAGAGATGGAGACAGAGATAGAGACAGAGACAGAGACAGAGACAGAGATAGAGACAGAGATAGAGACAGAGACAGAGACAGAGACAGAGACAGAGACAGAGACAGAGACAGAGATAGAGACAGAGACAGAGACAGAGACAGAGACAGAGACAGAGACAGAGACAGAGACAGAGATAGAGACAGAGACAGAGACAGAGATAAAGACAGAGATAGAGACAGAGACAGAGACAGAGACAGAGACAGAGACAGA
This sequence comes from Oscheius myriophilus, assembly GCA_964057215.1. NCBI lineage: Eukaryota > Metazoa > Nematoda > Chromadorea > Rhabditida > Rhabditidae > Oscheius > Oscheius myriophilus. Next base: position 24,535,577 of record OZ059905.1, read on the forward strand.
GACAGAGATAGAGACAGAGATAGAGACAGAGACAGAGACAGAGATAGAGACAGAGATAGAGACAGAGACAGAGACAGAGATAGAGACAGAGACAGAGACAGAGACAGAGACAGAGACAGAGACAGAGACAGAGACAGAGACAGAGACAGAGACAGAGACAGAGACAGAGACAGAGACAGAGACAGAGACAGAGACAGAGACAGAGACAGAGACAGAGACAGAGACAGAGACAGAGACAGAGACAGAGACAGAGATAGAGACAGAAATAGAGACAGAGACAGAGACAGAGACAGAGACAGAGACAGAGACAGAGACAGAGATAGAGACAGAGACAGAGACAGAGACAGAGACAGAGACAGAGACAGAGACAGAGACAGAGACAGAGACAGAGACAAAGACAGAGATAGAGACAGAGACAGAGACAGAGACAGAGACAGAGACAGAGACAGAGATAGAGACAGAAATAGAGACAGAGACAGAGACAGAGACAGAGACAGAGACAGAGACAGAGACAGAGACAGAGATAGAGACAGAGACAGAGACAGAGACAGAGACAGAGACAGAGACAGAGACAGAGACAGAGACAGAGACAGAGACAGAGACAGAGACAGAGACAGAGACAGAGACAGAGACAGAGACAGAGACAGAGACAGAGACAGAGACAGAGACAGAGACAGAGACAGAGACAGAGACAGAAATCACAAACACCTGTTTTTCGCAATCTTCGACCTCTGCCTCGGCTTTGTGTTTCGTCACGGTGTGCTTCGTGTTGCCCTGGGTAGCGATCTCTGTGTCCCACTCTAGTCCACACGATGACATTCCCAGTGCAGCCTCCAAGAAACCTCTCGTTGTTTGTCAGCCCGACGTACCAGACGAGGGATTTGTAATCGTGTGAAAGCCCTCTGACAGTTCCTTTGTCGGCGCCTCGCCGAAAGTGCATATTTATAAGTGCATATTCTCCATTCGTAAACCGTGGGAACCGAAAGTGCAACTTTGTGGCGAGAAGACAGAGATATGGCCTAAATTTGAATAGACTCCGATGCGCTGCAAGGTAAGCTGAATTAACGATTCCAAAAGTGCTTCTAACACCACCAATTGACGTTGAAGGGGTAGTCAGGGGGCTTTTCATTCAGTTTTTTCTTGTAAATGACCCTAACAGTTTGGCATCCGTTTTTTCCGATCATTTGCGTTCACAAGAGAGAGCAAGATTGCTTGGGAGGCTGAGGCATTATGAAATTCCAGCGCTTTAGTAGTGCCAACCACTTACTCATTTAGTTAGTTATTCAAAATTGGACGATTTTGGAATTTCAAATCTTTTCAACAACATTTTTGTTGAAACGATGTCGGTTTTCCGCTTCTAAAACAAACCCATTTTATTTCATTTGACTGCAAGCGGTGCACGGTTACACGGCAGAGAAAGGCGAGAGAGCGCGAAAACTCGAGAGACGCCAGAGTGGTGCCCTACTTAATCGATATTTTCGCCCTGGGTTACGGTAGGGTACAGTAATTTTTCAAAAAATGTCTTTGCAAATCTTTGGAAGGAGGTTTCTAGGGAAGATTTTGCCATGAGTAGACAACGAAAACATTCAATTAACGAAATACTGCGTATGAGCCAAAAAAAAATTGGAATTTTGCGTTTTATCCTACAGTTTTCACAATTTTCACCGTTTGGCTCATAAGGCGCGCGATTTGTGGACTAATCGGTTGAATTCTACACATTTTGCGCAATAAACAAATTGAAGTTATACGGATTTTTTGAAAGTTAATTTTTTCAATCGATTTGATAAGGAGAAAACTCTAGGTCAAAAAAAGTTAATTTTCTGAAGAATAGAAAAAGTCAAAGTAAGAAAAATTTAGTCTACGCAAAATAAATTTTCTCCTGATCGAATTGATAAAAAAAATTCACTTTCAATTGCAATTTTCGTCATGGTCGGCAACATATAATTTCAATACGAAAAACGCGAAAAATTGCACTTTTTAACGCGAAATTTTTGAGGTTCTATCGGTCCTGCGCGGTAGTAAGCCACAATTGTCTCGTTTTTACGGTTAGATTTGATGTATTTACCACTACAGCTTTTGCAAAACACCATTTTACACGATTTCTACCAATTTTACAAAGCTACATTACCCTACCGTAAAACTACAGTACCATACAAAGCTAGAGTACCCTACCCAATACGACAAAACGGTATTGGAGCCGAAACTCTAACGCCGGATTTCTAGGATAGAGCGGGTTTTTCAGAGATGCGCTGCAAAAGCGGGTTGTTGTTTAGCGTCGCTATCAAATTTTGGAAAAGTCCCTGGTGGTCCCCCTCGATAATTTGCAAATAGGTAATTTTCAGACAATCCGCCGAGCCATCGTCCTCCAAAAGTCGACCAAATTGGAATGGGAAAAGGAGAAAAATCCCAAGAAGAGTGAGCGCGAGTTGATGGAGCTGCTCCGCTCGCGTGGAGAAAACGTCGACCGAATCCGAGCCAACGATGAGAAGCAAAAGAACGCCGTGAAGGAGATTGTGCTCAGATTGGAGTGAGTTTTGTTGTCATTTTTCTCTGATGACTTTAATCGCCCCGACGTCAAGAAAACAATGGCCCAATTGTTACAGCGCATCCATTGTTTTGTGCGAACACGGGAACACCACGCGCGATGATAATGGGGGATCAAAGGAACTTTCTCGCGGTTTGGAGAAAAAGGGCAAAGGCACTGTGATACGCGTTGGCAAATTGTTGGTTGCAGAGATGGGGGGTGGCTTTAAAAAGTGTACAGTTTGTAAAATTTTCATGAGAAGGGTGGAGTGAAAATAATTGTCTAAATTTGTGATATACTTGTGGAAAAGTATCCCAATTCTGTTTTTGGAGCAAACTCAATCGACGTCTCTCGAGTTCCCACGATCTCTCGCCTTTCTTTGCCGTGTAGCCGTGCACCCTTTGCAGTACTCATCCGTGAATACATGGACGGGTTGCCTATCAATCCTTTACTTAATATTTGAAGGTTATCCTTTGTTCGTTAGCAGCGCGACGTAATAGGCGCATAGGTACATCCCTTTATTTCCCCAAAATGACGATAGGGAGCATTTAATTGAGCATGCAACAACAACAACAACGGCCGTAGGCCGCCGGCAATCTGAGTGGCCGCAAGCCACCGAACCCATATTTAGCGATAGAGAGGCAAAGAACCCGCGCATCTGCTTATTTACATCATAAAGTTGCAATTACAAGTGGAAAATTCTATTTTACGATATTTTCCCCTTGAAAACGTCATATCTGTAAAAAAAAATCGAGCAGTCACCATATTGAGCGACAGAGACAAATTCACGTTTGCCAGAAAACTGCCTATAAACAATCTTATAATTTAGTAAAACTTTTGGACCACGGTAATTTTTGGGTGCCGGGTTACGGTAGGTGCCTCGATTACTGTAGATTTTCAAATTTTTCCAAACCGAGCGTGCAATTTGTAAAATAAAATTTGACCTCAATCTGCGTATTCATTTATATTTGTAATTCAGACCACCTACCGTACTCCGAAAACGAACACGGTCCAAAAAAACGATGTTTTTAACAAATCCGCCTTTTTCTGTTCCTGATTTGCTACACTGATTCTAATAGGTTGTAATCTAAGTTTTAAGTGGTGAAAGATTGGCAAATACAATGGATATGAAAATGGAGAAGTGGGGTTTGGCCACCCTTCGTACCCGACCCGAGCATACTGGACCGCGAAGGGGCCAGAGGCGACCGAAGATTGCAAACATTAGCCACTGTATGCTTTGCGACCGACCCGCGTACCTTTGACTTCTAACTCAAAACCAGGAACTTTTTTCCTTCATCGTTTCTCAGCGAAACCGTTCTTGAACCAAAATCTATGATCAATTCAATGTAGCGCGTTAAACATTAAACACGAAAAAGAAAGTTCCTGATCATTAGTTAGAAAAAGGTTGCCGATTCGATCATAAACCGCCTTTTTCTGGTTTAAAATGTTCTCCACCCTCCACGTGGCATTCATTTTAACCGGGAATTTACATCAAAACCACCAGACACGACCCTAAATTCAGGTTTGTCCTACCCTTGTTCCCTTGAGTCAACAAATTAGAAACCTGCTCGAGATTCAGAATTATCATCATCGTTCTGTTGGTAGTTTCTTTTGTCAGCAAAGAGCAATGAATGGTGTTACTCTGAGCTCAGCTCACACATGATTCTAATTGCCTGGGGGCATTTGTAAGCATACCGCGAAAAATTCTCCGGAAACCACTTCAGATTGAAGTTTTCAATTCCATTGTCAGTGATTTAGCCACAATTTCATGTTTCAGACAAAACGGAATCACTGTTCGAGTTGGCAACAAAAACGACCTCGCTACCTACCTCGACTGGGCGGACATAATCTTTTCCGCTGGAGGAGACGGAACCTTCCTGGCCGCAGCTGCAGCTGTTCCTAACAACAGAATTCCCGTTATTGGAATCAACACGGATCCTATTGGGTTAGAAAACCTCCAAAATGCCCCTGGCAACGTGAGATTCCAGATCGGAGGGACACTTGTGCATCGGAGGGAAGAGGCCTCCGACGGACCTCATTGAGCGCTTGGTGATGGGACATCTCAAGTGAGTTTGAGTGAATGAGTGAATGAGTGAGTGAGTGAGTGAGTCAGTGAGTGAGTGAGTGAGTGAGTGAGTGAGTGAGTGAGTGAGTGAGTGAGTGAGTGAGTGAGTGAGTGAGACCTTCTTCTAAAATGAGTAAGAGATAAAAATTAATCTTCAGATGCACTGAGAGAAGCAGAATCCGGGTCAGCCTCCTCAACCGCCGCCATGAAGCAAAGAACAAGTGCATCCTAGCTCTGAATGAGGTCTTCATTGGTGAAGACGAAGCAGCCAAGGTAACATTTTGAGCTCACTTATTCATTCACAACGTGATGCAATTAGATTTACATGATTGTTTACAGGTTTCTACTTATGAGATTTCAATCAACGACGCTCCGATGGTGAAGCAGAAAAGTAGTGGACTTATTGTATCGACGGGTTCTGGAAGCACAAGCTGGTGAGTATTAGGCTGTGTGAGTGTGTGAGTGTGTAGTTAAAGGTTTCCATTTCTCAAACCGTATGTTCCAGGTATCTCGGAATGAACAGGGTTGAGGATCAGAACGTCACTCAGATCCTCGAAACTATGCTATCTATGGGAATTGATCTCAAGGAAAACATTAAGGAGCTGTCGAATGAAGTTGCAAAGAGAATCAACGACAAGATTCCATTTGAGGTGGACCATCCTAGTGAGTACTCTTTGGTCTATCATACTCTCTCCCTCACTCTCTCACTCACTCACTTACTCACTCATTACTAAATTTTGATTTCCAGACTTCGCCTTCTCAATCCGCGAGCCTATCTTCAACGACACCTTCAAAAAGACCCCTGTTAGAGGCTACGCCCGTAAAATCCACCTTCGCTCGAAATGTAGCAAGGGTTACCTGGTGTTGGATGGAGCCACCAAGATCCCCTTCAACAGTGGAGCCGAAGTTCTTCTGGAAATCAGACCAGAGGACAATCTGAAGACATTCTCTCTTTGAATCACTTGCCGTTCCTCATTACTATATGACTGTGAGAATATTGGAAAACAGAATATAACAAACTGTGTTGTATTTACTCACTTATGAATAATAAAGAGCTTCGGGTCTAAAGTTTGCAAATTAAATAAAATATTAAGAAAGCAATAGGTAGGAATAAGAGAAAAGTTAAGAAGAGAGGAGATAAGATACAAGGCGAGGTGAGGTGAGGTGGGAATAACAAAGCCTGGAGACAAAGGGCTCAAACCCAAATATACAGTTACATATATAATGAGAAGGGTTTAAAAAAATATAAAAGAGAGGAACAGAGTTAAGATAATCATAAAACAGAGAGACCGAAAGGGAGAGATGAGCATTAACTGTAAGGCACAAGAAGAGGAGAGACAATGAGGCGATGAGATGATTTGAGCAAACAAGATGATGATGAGAGGAGACAAGGAGGCAAGCTCGCAAGAGGTGCGCAGAAAAGAGACATTCACAAGAGAAAAAGAGACAGTGTGACAGAGTGAAAAGAGACGAAATACGAATAAACAACGATCAAACAAGGTACAAAGAGAAAATGTAGAATGAGGTTGTTTTGGGGAAAAGAGAAAAAGGTAAAGAGGAACTGAGACAAAGAGGTGACCACGAAATGAGACGGAGAGATGAGACTTTGGATGAGGAGTTAAGAATTTGAGCGTTAAAAGAGGAAATGAGACAGCAAGAGGGTGGTGAGAGGAGACAAGCATGCAAGAGACAAAAAGAGATGTGGCATTAAAAAGAGAAGAACAGGCAAAGCGAGAAAGGAAAAAGAGGCAAATATGCGACAGAGGACAAAGAGAGAGAAAAGAACAAGATATTCAAATAAGATGGCAAAGAGACGAAAAAAGAGGCGACGGCAAAGAGGGAGACGGAGAGAGAAAACGCGGAGACGGATGTGAGGAGGAGGCGAGAGAAAGGAAAAGAGGTGAGATAAAAAGAGAGGCAAAAAAGAGATTGAAACAGAAAAAATTAGGGAAAGAAAGACGTAAATAACAAGATTTACTACATTTTTGCAAATACCCGAAACCCCATTTTCCCAATGCACCCAAAAACAACAACCCCTCATTGATTATCAAATTTTACGCATAACAAAGCAGGATTATCCTATCGAGAAATCTAGTTTTCCATATCTTCAGTTCCTGTAAACAAACTTGGAAATGGTATAAAAAAGGTGGTATGAGGCATGAAAAGCATCTACTCATTCTTCTACCTACTGCAGGTAAAAAATATTACTTATTTTCAAAAGCGACCATCCCCGTTTAGAAAAATGAACTCGCTCATCTTCTATTTTACAATTCTTCTCATAGGTAAGCATTTTTGGATTTCAACACTAAAATTATTTTTTAAGGAATTGTATTGGCAAACGAAGAGAATCCAGAGCAACATCGAAAGCCCAAATACAACGACATGGTGCATCCGAAGAAACTTGCTACAACTCAGAAACCCAAGCCGGGACCAAAGTACAATCCTGAGAAACCGAAGCCCTCAGCACCAAAATACAACCCTGAGAAGCCGAAAAAGCCTGAGGGTCACAAGCCTGGAGGCAAACCTTCACACCCTTACAAGCCTGGGACACCCAATAAGCCTGTCAAGCCTCACAAGCCTGTTAAGCCTCGTCCTCATCCTAAGAATACTGCTAAACGTGAGTTTTGGGCACCTCTTTACATTTGAGTCTCAGTCTCAGTCTCAGTCTCAGTCTCAGTCTCAGTCTCAGTCTCAGTCTCAGTCTCAGTCTCAGTCTCAGTCTCAGTCTCAGTCTCAGTCTCAGTCTCAGTCTCAGTCTCAGTCTCAGTCTCAGTCTCAGTCTCACATTTTCAGACAAACCTTCGCTTTCTGCGTAAAGAGCACTGCACCAGTCACTCGTAAGCCATCATCATCTACTCCTCGTACTTCTAGAACTACCGGAGCTTCTTCGCCTTCTTCACCTTCTTCCCCCCCTCGCCTGGATCCACTCCCAGTGGCACGCCTACTTCAGCCACACAGACGACTGTGTCAGCTACAACTTCTGCTGGCTCAACTGGAGCTTCTGAAGCCACTACTGGTGCATCTGAAGCCACTACTGGAGGTTCTGAAGCAACCACCGGTGCCTCTGGAGCCACAACAGCTGCTTCTGGAGCAACAACAGCTGCTTCTGAAGCCACGACAGCTGGAGCCACCACTTCAGCCAGTGGTTCCACGGCTTCTGAAGGTACCACAGGAGCCTCGTCTTCAGCTGGTTCTACTGCTTCTGGCGCTACCACTGGGTCAACTGGTGCTACTACTGCATCTGGAGCTACTACCGAAGCTACCACAGCTTCTGGAGCCACGACAGCCGGTGGAACTTCGGCAGCCTCCTCCGCAGCGACCACCGCTGCTTCTGGAGCTACCACTGAAACTCCTACGACTGCTTCTGGAGCAACTACAGCAGCCGGTAGCACCGCAGCTTCTGGTGCAACTACATCAGCTGCTGGAACTACAACTGGCGGTGCCACAACTGGGGCTTCAACCACGGTCGCTGCTGGATAACTGCTGCAGAAATCGCCGCTACATTGGCTGTTTTGGGATAGGTGCTGGATTAATATAACGAGTTCAAAACTTTATATTACGATTACGCTAATCTATGTCTTATTTGTGAGTTGCAAATAAATATTGGTTGGCTACTATATTTTCGAATTCCTTCATACGTGTATATCAAAATGAATGATCCAAAAACATCCCTGATAAACTTGTTCCTTAAGTATTTAAGGTTGTTAAGGTTAACAAACAAGTTCCAAATTAGTTAGGACGTGTTCCCCTAAACCATTTAGAGCTGTTTTAAAGTTTAAAAAGGTAACTAAGTATTTATATCGATTACGAACATACTTGTAAAAAGTTAAGAATCTTAGAAAATTATCCTAAAAGGGACCATCAGGGGCCTTCTAATCGCGCCAATCCAATTGAAATGTTAATTCCCAATACCGCTCCAGGAAACGGTTGTTCACAGAATGCTTGCCAAGTCCATAATTAAGGCGCTTAGGATGTGATCCTTACCCACTTAAAGGGCTCGTAAGGGGCCTTTTCCAAATGGTATGCTAATGAAGACTTGGCAAGCATTTTGCGCACGGCCGTTGGCTGGAGCGGTGTTGGGGAAAATGATTTCAATTGAAATGACTCGATTAGCATACCATTCATTTCCAATCCGAAAAGGCCCCTGACGGTGCCTTTAATATTGTATTTACTAATATGTTCGTTAGCAGATTTACGAGATCTGACCTTAAAGACTTAAGGTTGGTTAAGACATATATAGCCGTAGCCAAATTGGAATCCTGCCATAAACAGCTTTAATGTAGCATTCGTGCGATACACAAGCGAAAAAAAGCGTGCAAAAAGCGAAGTCGCAGAAGAAAAAGCGGCTTTTTCTCGCCAATTTTCGTGTGAAGACGGCAGCCTATACGAACATTTTCATTTTTAAAAAAGTTGAGTTACTTTGGAACTGCGCCTTAACAACACAAAGTTCTCATTCACGAACATTTCCTCAATAGGGTTAGGTACTTAGGAGATGTTCCTTAACCACTTAGAGATGTTTAAACTGTTTGCGACATACTCAAAATGCTAAGGCACAAAAAACACTGTTCCTCAATCAATTAGGGTGAACCAAATTTTAATTATCATGGCCTTAAATTGGCTAAGGCACTTAGGAACTGTTCCTAAAAAAATTGTTTTTGTTCGAATAATTACAGAAAATGTCCGTCAACCTCTGTAAAATTCTGTAAAAAACACGGCTCGATCCTTAACGGCTTAACGTTGTTTAAATAAGTTACGAACATGCTCGTAGATTTATTATTGCGCTTGTAAATTTCATCAATTTTTTCTTTAACGACTCCTATACAGCCCTTACAAGCTTGTTTAGGTGCGTGTTTCTTACAAATTGACGGTTGTGTTAACATTTTAAGAACATGTTTTCTGTGCAATAGACAGAATGGAAAAAAAACAACAAGAAAACCAGACAAACCAATGTTTTGCACAACATTGCTTATTATGCAGCGTGCACACCAAAAAGGATAATCTTCTGTGGTTTTTTATCAGTGCTAGAAAACAAGCGCGTGTTTTTGTCTGAGCATCGAGTTTTTATATCTTTTGCAGATTGAAATCACAATTTTCTTGTATAAAAATATATTTAGCGGAAGTTACACACCTGATCCGTCCTCTTTATCCGAAAGGTGCAAAAAAAAATGAACATCTTCCTTATTATTATATTCATCATTGGTGAGTGTTTTTAAAACTTCTTTTCACATTATTTTTAGGGGTTATATTTGCTAGCGAAGAATATCCCATTCCAAAACGTTTACAAGAAACCCCGAATAAGTATGTAACAATTCCACAAAAGTACAATGGACACACGTCAAATGAAACTACGGTGGTACCACAAAAGAAACCCGTTATCCGACCTCGTCCACAGACAAAGAGAAGGTTTTCGAAAAGGAGAATTAAACGTAGGTCATTTTCTTCCTTCTCACAGTCGTTTTATCTCTCTTTCTCTGCCTGTCGTGTCTCACTCTCTCTTTATCTCACACTCTCTCTCCGTCTTTTTTTCTGTCTCGCCTCTCTTTCTATCTCTCTCTCCTACACACACGCACACGCTCTCTCACTCTGTCTCTCTCACACTTCCTCTCTCTGTCTATCTCTATCTCACACACTCTCTATCTCCGTCTTTTTTTCTATGTATTGCCTATCTCTCACGCTCTCTCTCTCCCTCTCTGTTCTTCCCTCTCTCACGCTCTCTCCCGCTCTTTCTCACTCTGTCTCTCACACTTTCTGTCTCTCTATCTCTATCTCTCACTCTCTCTCTCTCTCCGTTTTTCTCTGTTTCGCCTCTCTCTCCCTCTCCCTTCCTTTCTCTCTGTCTCTCTCGGTCTCTCTCTTACTTCCTAACTCTTTTTATCGCTCTCTCGCTCTCTCGCCGGTTTTCTAGTTCGCTCTTTTATTTCATTTTCGTAATTTTTCTTCTAGCGTTTTCTCCATAATACTTATCCTGTTTTAGCTGCCTGCTGTGAAGATGTAAAGTGTCCTAATGGGTTCCGTTGCCAAGAAAGAAAAATTTCTTGTGCAAGGTGAGTGAAAAATTTTTATGCAGGGTAAATTTAATCACCACTAAATTTGTAACCACCGGCGCGGGTTGAATTAAAGAAATCAGTTTCATAGTGTCGTAGTGTTTAAGACGTTCTCTGTGTTATTTTTGAGCAGGAATTCGGTTAATTGTCTTGATTTTGCCCAAAAGTTGTCAAACAGTTCAGTCAGTCAATAGTATTTTTTACTCTGGCAAACAATCTATTTTAGCAAAATCTGACAACTATTGGGAAAAAGTTTTTCAGCGTTTTGAATAAATCGTAGTTTTGGGGTTCTACTGAACTTTTTTTCTAACGGACGGGCGGCACTACACAATTTTATTCAATAGTTCACGTTATTCAAATGTTGGAAAATAATCGATAGATTTCACTTCACGCATCATAATGAAAATCAACGTTTTGACGAAAGCTCCTTTAAACGGATTTCGTCTGAAAAATTGCGAAACATGCATTTTTTGTTCATTTTCAAAAGATAGGAATATTCTAATGAGCTAATTAAAATTTTTTTACTTAATTAAACTTGGGGTAATTTTACATGGGGAATCGAGTGGTATGGGTGGCATACTCCAGAAACTTGATGTTTTTGAGAAAACGCACAAAAATAGGGTGGACCTAAAGTTTTGCACCGCACTGTAGTTGTAACGATATACTATGTAAAATCAAGATAACAGCAAAGTTTTACTGGCGTAAGAATTTTTTCAAAAAAGGGGAATAAAATGCCCTCATTTTTAAACTTCACAGGAATTTTTCTAGTTGCCTTTCTCAATAAAAACTTTCAAAAAACGATTCTATTTCATAAGTTTTTTTTTTCAGAAATGTCTTCGCTTTCTGCGTCAAAAAACGAACAAGGAAGCCATTAAAAACAACGCAGGGAAATTCAAGCATTTCTCAAACAACACCTTCTCTTGAATCTCCAAGACGGCCTAAACCAAAATGGGTACCTATTAACACAACTCTTTCTTCTAACGCAACTACAGCTCAACCTAGGGTGACAAGACGTAAGCTAGCCACCCGGAAGCCAAAAAGACGACTAAAACCTTCTACAACAGTTTCTTTTCATGAAACCACACCAGTTTCCAGCAGATTTACATCAAAGAAGCGAAGTTTCGGTGAAGCCACCCGAAAACCCAGACGACGGCTTAAAACGTCAACCCCTCGTGTGTCAATAGGGTCGAGGAGAAAATAACGTTAATCCACGGACTAGAGGTGTTGGTGGAGGGGTTAGAAGACCCAAAACGAGGGTTAGACCTTCAACTTCAAATTTACCTACAGTACCTTCAAAAGCTGCAACGAGAGCTCGATCTCGAAGGAAAACAACTTCTGCTGGGGTTCGAAGACCCGGGACTACTAAGAAGCCTTCAAGAACAAAAACTCCTTCTACAGAAGGCACAACGGCTTCTTATAAGGTGAAGTCTGAAGCTTCTGAAGGTGTGAGCAGGTCAAAAGCCAACGAAGAGGCGACCAAGCCTACTACAGAATCTACAGTAACAACGGAGCGGACTGTGGCTTCTAATGAAGGCTTCACTCCAACTAAGCCGGAACACATGGAATCTTCTGAAGCTACCTTACCTTCAGCTTCAGCCCAACCGCTGACTGCAGCTACTGGCGGGGGAAAGGAGCCCACTACAGCGCGAATAATGTCATCAAGCCGAAGTAGTCCTTCAGAAGCTTTAGAAGCAGGTATTGGTGAAGGAAATGAACCCACGGTACCGCCAGTGAAGCCAGCAAGTCAAATCGTGCCTTCAGAAGCTTCAGAGGCCACATCCACCTCAAATTCGGCTGAAACCGTGCTCACGACAGTTTCTGGTGGAGGTATAACCCAACTGGACCAAGAGATGGAATCTCTTCGTCCTTTTCCTATTTTGGGAAAACAGCCTGAGACAAAACCAATTGAAGTTTTCACCAGCAGAAGACCTGAGTATGGTGAGAAACCCTCTGTTTTTGAAGCAACAACACTTTTTCTTACTTTTTCAACTTCAGGAACGGCTAGAACCTCTATTTCTACCATGTTGAGTGATGTCTCAACTACAGAATCCGTTTCAACTCCAGTTGGCTCAACTATTGCAACGACTAATGTTGTTGCAAGTACTACTTTAGCTTCAAATGCTGGTTCCTCAACTTATTTTGCTTCAACGTCTTCTGAAGGCACTACCAGTGTTCTCATAACCTCCACCATTAGTGGTACAACTGTTTCTACTAAACCACCCATGTCTCCTGCTGAGGTGTCTTTTCGGTTATCCTGTCCATCGTATTTGAAATAAAAATGGAACAGAGTGTGTGAGTGTGTTTGAAACACTTATCTCCGTTTCCCGGTTTAATAAAGGGACTTCAGCGTTAAGTTAAGCTAAACAGACGTTTGCCTTGCGTGATTTGTATTAAACTCGGTGTCATTTCTACCCAGTCTTGGATGGCATGCGGTCATCTACCTATTTCTACGCAGTTAAGTTCCTTCCACCACAATCTTTTTACAGATTACACACTGTATTACATAGTGTTTTTTCTCAATAACAATAAGTAAAACGTTGCTTCTAATTTATAATGCAAGAAAAATCTCTTACAACGTAGTTGATGCCAAAATCCCGGTTTACATGTTTACTAACTGACAGTCGTCTTGCCCGGTGTTTACATGATTTTGGCGCTCAGAAATTATTGGCCGCCGCTTTTGATCTCTATTGTTTTAGTGTTTTCTACCCGGTTAATTTTTCATTTTTGTTGTATTTTGTTTAAATATACTTTCAAATTGAATGGTAATTACAAAATTCAAATCAAAATAACATTTGGGACTGTTTCTGTGCTCCACGCCACCCAGAAGTCGTTTTCGACCTTGACAAACGCGTCCTTCGTTTTCCCTCTCAGAAATTCCCACTTTTTGCTTTTTCTGAAGCTTAATGCCCAACTTTTTAGTTATTGTGCAGTAATGTTCAACTAAAGTGTGTTCATTTAGGTAATGGCCAGCGTTTCCGTGCCGAAAGCGGATTCCCCGACTTGCGAGGTTTTTTTTCTTTATTTCTTTTAAAATTTACTATTTAGGAGCCCGTTCCGGATCTCTCCAAGCTCCACATCGACGATAGCCTGGAAAATGTGGGAGTCGCTGTTGTTTTTATCGAACTTTCGCATTTTTCAGGGCAAAACCCGCCTCACCGATATGCACCAGCTCTACATCGACAAGATTGCCCAGCACGTGAGTTTTCTTTTGTATTTGGATTCAATTATGTTAAAAAAAAAAAACTTTTTTTGTCCCCATTTGCCTGGAGAACCCTAATTTCTTCTAGATGGATCTGAAGGACGTCATCCGCGTGCAGAGGACTTGCAAAGACCTCCATTTGAAGGGCTTCTACGCCCAGCGTCTGTTCAAGCTGCCAATTAACATTTCTCACGAGGTAATTGACTGTTTTTAAGCTATTTTAAGACGGAATGGGGGGGGGGATTCCCCGTTTTGTGCCAACTTATGACCAATTTTTCCCTATTTCTGGGGTTTGTATCAAACAAGCTAGGGCTCTATTATACCTTACCCGGCCAATGAAAATTTACCCGGCTTATAATCACATTACCCGGCCCATAAAAGTTTACCCGGCCCATGTCCCGCACTTTACCCAGCTCTACGAATTTTGCAACTTTACCCGGCCCATAAAATTTTAAACCATTTTTTCGCACACTTTACTCGACCAATTGTTTTTTTGCACCCCCAAAGTTTTCTCCCGGAGGCCTTATTTTGCACTAAACATGTCCCTAGATATGCCTTCCACCACGGCGAACTTGGAATACATATGATTCATGTGGAACTTGAAAATTGGGCGAAGCTACAACAGATACGGAACAAAGCTTTCTTGAGAAAAGTCTTTCATAAATCGTCATGGAAATCCACAACGTAGTGTTCCGAGGGCCTTTTAGATAGGTATCCCGTCGTTCCGCGGTTTCTCTGGCTCGGGTCCAAGTCGTTGTCGAATAAAAGTCACTACTGGGCTTTTGGGTTGCCAAAATTACAAAACTTAAAATTTCATGGGCCGGGTAAAGTTGCAAAATTCGTAGGGCCGGGTAAAGTGTGGGACATGGGCCGGGTAAACTTTTATCGGACGGGTAATGTGATTATGGGCCGAGTAAATTTTCATTGGCCGGGTCATAGTTCTCACGGGCCGGGCCGGGTCGACTTGAAAAAACTCCCCGGCCCGTCTTGGCCCGGCCCGGCCCGCTTCGGCCCGTCCACTCGGACCACCCAGTCAATCTGTCACCCACACGACCAAGGTTCGATCCCGGTCGGGACACTTTATTTTTGCTAACTTAAAATTAGTTTGAATGTGTAATAGTAGTATAATGAAAGTGTTTCCGGGGTTTAAAAAATTTGGCGTAAGCTAAAATAACGATTTGGAGAATTTTTAATTTGACAAGTTTACAAACCGGGCCGGGCCGACACTTTTCTCGGTCCGGCCCGTCTCAGCCCGCGGGCCGGCCCGTCATTTGAGAACTATGGGCCGGGTAAGGTATAATAGAGCCCAAGCTAGTACCATATTCAGGCCCTGAAGTTTAGGGTGATTATTAGTTTACTGGTCCCAAAAACTGATAATTATTAACCACTTAATTGCCCTTACTTAATTGATTATTAGCCGCTTTTTGTTTTGGCCTGTTTTAACTGCGCTATTTGGCGTTGAATTATGTTCATTTAATTAATTATGTATAGAGTAATTGGCACCATTTATACACCTTAATTAGTTCAAATTAGCTTTTGTCCCATAATTTGGGGAAAATTAGCGAATTTATTTGTGCTAACGAGGGACCTTTTTTGGGGTGATTGCGGGCTGCAAATTGCGCTAATTAACAAAACCATGAAGTATTTATTTTCTTTTTTTTTTAATTAATGGATTAATTGCGCGCAATTTTTGCGGTTTTAGAGCCTTTAGTACTTAACCTTTTCGTGAGTTAAATATATGTTAACTTTGCCATTCCTAGGCTCCCCTCCCGTTTCAAAGTTTTGCTATTTTATGGCTAGCTTTCGAGGATTGATTACACCATATATTATAAATGTTTGTGCTTTGTGATCGCAAAAGTGTGTTTCTGTAATCAATCAATAATTATTTTTTATTGTTGTTGTTTTTAACAACTCGCAATCTATATAGAGTATCAATTTAAATAAGTATTACAACCAAATAATGCACAGTATTACAACCAAATAACGAATATAGTGCCTATAGACTCCCTTGTATCTTTTTTGCGGGGTTCTCACGGGCCGGGCCGGGCCAATTGGAAAATTTTGGTCGGCCCGGTTGGCCCCTTTTACCCTGGACCACCCAGTCAGATTGCCACCCACGCGACCAGGTTTCGATCCTGATCGGTGACATTATTTTTTGTACAACTGATGTTTGACTTAAATGTTAGTAACAAACATTATTAAGTAATTTAAAACAGTTTAAAAAATTATAGTACCGATTTATACAAAAATTAAAATTCAATTTTTCATACCCGGGCCGACCGGGCCGGGCCGGGCCGTCCCCAAAAATCCCTCGGCCCGGCCCGGCGGGCCGGCCCGTCCTTTGAGAACCCCGCTTTTTTGTAATTAGTAATTATGTTAATTTTATCATCTTAATCACTGGAAAATTAAAATGTCTCGTTTTTCAGCCCAATGGTAAGCTCCGATTTCACGTTGGATTCGACATTCGGTGGATGGAGGAGCAAATGAAGGCGGCCAACTTCCGCTTCACCACGGAAGGGTTCACAATTGACGTAATCTTTAAATTGTCTTTTTGTTATTTTTGTTTTCTTTAGAGAATTCCCCTCTCGCTGGTCATGGAACGCCTCACCTACTTCATCGGAGGAAGGGGAACCATTGAGAGACTGGTCGTCGATGTCCCGCCCCACTTCTTTCGAGGGGTGGATCCTCAGCGATTCAACGCGTTCATGGAGGTAGGTAAACGTAAACCTCATGCCAATAGGAGCAAGCTGCCTGTGGGATCCGTTTTACGCGACCCGCCACAATACAAATGAGACATGTGGCGCGAGTCCCCCAAATTGAGCTCCGCGCGACCCGCTCTACCGAAAATTACGGGCAGAGGGATTTTTTTTTGGGACGGCCCGGGTATAAACAATAAAGTTTTCGGTAAAATATTTTTAAACTGGTTTACATAACTAACACATACCTCCATAAGTGCATGGGACGTCCAAGTTTGCAAAGAAATTCCCATCTGATTTTTTTTACATCGCTCACGGGTTGATATCTTAACTGCACCAACTAAAATTTGGCCCTAGGTATACTGCCGATCACGCAAATTTGAAAGTGAGCCGTCGTTTTATTGCAAACGAACAATTTTAGTGCCAGCTGGCTGACTCCAGAATTTTCCCTGATAAAGCGAGCTCATTCGACCCAGTTTTAATTAAAATCCCTTCTTAAAATAAGTAAATAATTCCAAAGAAGTAACACTAAATGAAAAACATGATAGCAAATGTAAATAAAGAAAAAAAAAGCAATAAACTTTGTCACTTTCGTGACCATTTCCACGTTTTTTACGGTGCATTTTATTAGAAATACAATATTTATCTAGAAATTATTTTTAAAACAAAAATTTGCGAAAAGAATTAGAAAAACGGAAAGTAAAGGCGAAAAAGAACCGGAGTCATTTGAACGTGAAACACGTTTAAATGATTTTTTAAAGGACTGCTAAAATTGGTCCCGCAGCGATGCCATCAACCTGTCGAGAATTCAAATTTTTCGTAATATACGACTTTTAAAACGTGATTTATTTTATATTTCGGGCAACCTAATTTTTTGGAATATTTTTATTAAATTTTTTAAAGCCATTCCTGTAAACACAAGCACATTTTAAATCAGGGAGCATTTACCAGTACGGAGCTTCACTAAAATAACAAAAACACCTTTAAATTATAAAAATATTTTTTAATAAAAAAAATAATTTCCCAGCCAAATATTTTTTTGGTCATTTCCCACCTGATTTTTTTTTATTCATTTACAAGTCCGGGTATGTACGTGCACCTATGCATACCTCGGAAGTTGGCCGCCTTCATTTGCTCTTCCATCCACTGAATGTCGAATCCAACGTGGAATCGGAGTTTACCATTGGGCTGAAAACGAGACAAATTAATTTTTCCAGTAATTAAGATGATAAAATTAACATAATTACTATAAATTCTACAAAAAAGATCTCCAATTACCTACAAAAAAATGGCTGACACTATATTCCCAGCTAAATTTGGCGGATTCACTTGAGCTTACAGTCCGCTTTCTTCATTATTTGGTTGTAATACTTATTTAAATTGATACTCTATATAGATTGTTACTAACACATACCTCGGGAGACTATGACAGTTGACGGACCCACCAGTAACTTTTGGGGCCAAAACTGGGGTAACGTCCCTTAATTTTTGGTCTTCCGAGCTGAATT
This sequence comes from Oscheius myriophilus, assembly GCA_964057215.1. Lineage (NCBI taxonomy): Eukaryota > Metazoa > Nematoda > Chromadorea > Rhabditida > Rhabditidae > Oscheius > Oscheius myriophilus. The sequence continues at coordinate 24,553,613 of OZ059905.1, forward strand.
TTGCCATTATAGTGGCTAACCACCCCCCCCCCTTAACTTCTGCGTTTTTGGGGCATCTACCCCCCGCAACCTGAGGAAGGCTGACTATACTCTCCCGAGGTTTGTACTAACATATAAGTCTATTAGTCGTACAAAAAATCTAATTCAGAGCAACGGTGGCTGAAACTGGAACCGGCCCGGGACGCCGAATTTTGATAGGGACCCCCGGTATTTTTAAAAATCTTTTTTAAATTGTAACGGTTTTAAAAGTCAATATTTTCAAGTTTTATTTGTTGCAAAACATAGTTCTAATTGTGTAAAACATATTTTGTAAAGGAGGATTCGAACTACCTTATAAGTTTTGTATTATTTTCATGGCCGAGTGGCTATGCATAGCCGAAAACTTTTTTTTCTTCTAATTTTATTAATTTTGACCGCGGGCCGGGCCCAGATTTTTCGTAGCGGGTCGGCCCTCACCCATCCTTGGTCCAAGGTAAACGGGTCGACCAAAATTTACCAAATGGCCCGGTCCGTGAGAATCCCGGAAACGGATAACAACATCCACCGGTGATTTTCGGTTGAGGGAGGTCGCGCCGAGCCTAATTTCCTATTTGGGGGAATCGCGCCACCGAATTTCTCATTTCTCGCTTGCGCCTGTTGCACATTACGTCGAGTGTAATGTGGGGGGGGGGGGGTCGCGCAAATGGGCCCCCTGCGATTATCGACAATTTGAAATGTAGCTTTTCAGAACTTCAAAGTCAGCTCTCTCGATGTGCGGATTATGCCCCTCGAATTCTTCCAATTGCCGGCTATGAAGAAGGTAACTTACATCTTTTTCCTCCATTTATTTTTAAATTTCCAGCTCAAATACCTCAGAATCCGCGATTCGTTCCCCCTTTCCCTCTGCTACTTCCTCGACACGGACATTTCCAAATGCGAGCTTTGGCTGGAGCGTCGTCGCAGGGAGCGCCTCGATTCCGACGAAATGCACCTCGTTTTGCAGGTATTTTTTTCAACATTTTTAAAAGGAAAACGATGTATTTTTTTTAGAAGTGGATGAGGAATGAAATGGCCATCGATCTTCTCGAAATCAGGGACTTCTACTGGGTTGAGCAGAGCCTTTTCCACGGCTGGAAAATGGTGAAGATGGGACAGAGACTGCCGCACGAACGGCCCCTCGTCATCCGAATGGCCACTATAGACGAAGATTACCGCGGTCAGTGGTTTTTTTTTTTTTTTTTAATTTTTTTAAGTAAACGGGCCAGCTCTTGGAAAATTTGGTTCTTCGTTAGACGTAGTCACCTTAACTTTTGTTGCCAAAAATAGGACACCCCCCCCCTAACTCGGCCTTCCAAGCTGATTTTTGCCAAAATAGTCCCTAACCCCCCCCCCCCTTAACTTTTTCATTTTCTGGGCACTTGCCATGCTCAAACAGAGCTGATGCCATGCTCAAACCGCGCGAACTCAAAAATTTTAAATGTCGATTCCTGTCTTTTCACGCCTTTCGTGTTTTTTTTTTTTGAAAGATCTTTAAAGTTAAATTATTTTGAAAATTAATTTCTAATTTGTTGAAACTTCTTATAACGCAATATCTGTGTGAGCCGAGAGGCCGGGGTCGCAGGAAAAATAGATTTGGATGAAATTGAAAATATTAGTTACATAGAACCCAAATAGTCGCAAAACACACCTCTTTTTTAATGTTGTTACCTTAGGGTCATTAAGGAAACCTTAAGATCCCTATTTCATATCTCGTTTCGTACGCACCTTTTTTGAGTTCAGCAAAAATCAATCGATAGCTTGTGGTAAAATAAAGAACTTTATTTTTATCGGCAAATATACAAGTTCACTCCTTAACACTGAAAAATATGAAAAACCTGAAACATTGAAAAAATCGAAGGAATTCAAATTCCCCGCGCCTTACGTAAGGGCCCTCGGCCGGCCGAGGGCCGCCCTTTTACCACCACTGCGGTCAGTGACATTCTTTTTTGTAAAACTAATATTGACTTATATGTTAGTAACAAGCATTTTTAAGTTATTTAATACAGTTTAAAAAATTATTTTACCGATTTATAGAATGCTAGAATGTTATCTATGTAATGTTAAGTATAACATTACATAGGTAACATTCTTTTTTTGTACATTATTAGTTGTACAAAAAAGAATGTCACCGACCGGGATCGAACCCTGGTCGTGTGGGTGGCAATTTCTGGGTGGTCCAGGGTAAACGGACCGACCCGACCAAAATTCTTCGTAGTGGCCCGGGCAGTTAGAACCCCGCCTGCCATTTCAACGTTTTATTACAAAGGAACGGTGCGTTAATCATATTGGCGTCATTTTGGGTCCTATTGACACCCGGCTAGCACGAAATACAGTAGAAATGCTTGAAAGAGCTTAAAAGAGCATTTTTCCAACTGGGTTTGCGGTTTTGACACCGATCATAGTTTTCACATGAAGGGCCGATAAAAGTGTCGGTCGTCCCTGCTTGTAAACTTGCCAATTTAAAACTTCGCATTAAATCTTTTCTTCAGCTTATATTTCATTTTGAACCCCATGCAAATCAATACTTCTATTACATATTTGACCTAATTCTAAGTTAGGAAAAATTAAGTGACTCGACCGAGAGCGAACCTTGCTACGCGTGGGTAGGGAGGGGGAAAGCAGGCCGAGGATTTTTTTTTCAATTTTTTTGAAAACTATGCCTCTGGCCTCGTCCCGGATTTCTCGGTAGAAAGTACGGTGCAAACAAACTGAGGCTCTTCACAATTTATAGTATAGGAAAATAAAAGCCTTTTGTGCATTTTGGGGGACCCTGCATTATATTTACGAAATTCTCCGTTTTCAGTTATTCGTCCGGACGAGACCGTGCTGTGGATCAACCGTATACGTCGTTCGACCTACTTCCGCGAGATCGATCCCACCATGCGCGGCTTCCCCTAGACGACTCCCCGAAGGCATGTGGATACCTTATTCTGCCTCAACTGTTACCCGTCTCCCTTAATATTCGCTTCCAAAGTCCGGTTGCTGATCGGACCCCTGTGGTACTACTTTTCTCTGTTGACGCTTGTATCTTGTACAGATGCTGTTATTTTGTTGATGCGTTTCTGAATGAACACTTGCACTATATTCTCGTGCTTTTTCACACAAAACGATGCAGGCACATACCGTAAAATTGACCCTAAAGTTCGGACCGCTTTGGGAACATCGGCTCAATCTAAGGCCGCTTTAAGCGACAAACCGACCCAATTCCAGGCATACCTGGACAAGTCATGTTTTCGAGTAAAAAACGTAGGCCCCCAAACGGGTCCCCAGGGGAAAAAAACGTAGGTCCCCGTTCCATGGGCTCTGGCCTCACGTTGACAGGATGTGCCCCCACCACGGCCTGGAATTTCCAGGCCGTGGTGGGGGCACATCCTGTCAACGTGAGGCCGCTTAGGGGCAAATCCAGTCAACGTTAGGCCGCTTTGAGAACAGATAGAACCAGCATCAGGTCGTTTAAAGCGACAAACAGAGTTAGCCTCAGGCCGCTTTGAGGGACAAACACAACCACCCTCAGGCCGCTTTGGGACAAATCCAGTCAACCTCATGCCGCTTTTTGATCGAATGAAACCAGCCTCAGACCGCTTGGGAACATAAAACCAGCATCAGGCCGCGTTAGGAGTAAATTTAGCCAACGTCAGGCCGCTTTTGAAACCAACATGCCGCTTTGAGGGCAAATCCAATCAGGCTCAGGCCGCTTTGGGGGGACAAACACAGCCAACCTCAGGCCGCTTTGGGGGACAACCACAGCCAGCCTCAGGCCGGTTTGAGCGACAACCACAGCCAACTTCAGGCAGCTTTGGGAACACACACATCGTCTCAACTTCAAGTCACTTTAGAACTGAATAAATGCAACCTAAGGCCGCTTCCGTGAACCCATTCTGTTCATAAGTCGTACAACAAATTTTTTATTGGTTAACAAATATTTGTAGGAAAAACTCAACGACCGTCGTAATTCGTGCATTACAGATATATTCTCGTTGGATGAACTGCGAATTCTGAAAAAAAAATAATTTGGTTGCAAAAAAACACCAAAGTTAAAACTAACCTCCTAAAGCCCAGTGAAGATATAATGATGTTAAGATCGTAATCCATATAGATGATATTATGGCAACTTTGTCCCATTTTAGATACTTCTTCTCAAACAAGTAGTGAACAGCCACGGCTATGACAAAAGACACCAAAATGCCTACTCCCATTTCTGCAAATGCTGATTTTCAGTAGTTGTTTGATGATTAGTTGTGCCGCCATGCGGCCGCTCAGTAAGGCGGCCTTTGGACGCCTCGGGCCGCTTAGCGGCCTAACTAAGGCTCGCATGTGTACGCCCGTGTCGGGTACCAAAAGGCGGTCGATCGCCGACATTGCACGCATTCAACGAATGACTTTCGCCCTTCGGCCGATTCAGAGTGTTACCATGGCCTTCGGCCGCTTAGTTGCGCATCTACCGCATCGGGCCGCATCGCGGCCTCAGGCCGGCAAAAGGAAACTGTTTCTCTCATTTTCACGTGATCTCTCGCATATTCTAACCACTAAACCTTACCGATTGATCTATCGTAGCCAAGCAATTTCTGCGCCGTTAAAAGTGGCCAGTGAATGAGGTACCACGAGTAGGAAATTTCACCAAGGAAGGTCATCACTTGGCATTCAAGAAACCCAAAAGATTTGCCGAACAGGATTAAAAACGAAGACACGATGACGGTATTGACTCTTGAAAAAGTATAATGAAACATATTTTTTTATTGAGTACCTGTCTAACGTTGGGAAGAAATGGACATTTGAAACAGAGGAGAGGAGGAGATGAGCTAGAGCTAAGGCAGTTGCAATCTTTTCCGCTGAAATGAGTTAAAATATTTTTTGAATGTCTCTATCTCTCTTACACTCTCCTCGTCTATCTCTCTCTCTCTCTCTCTCTCTCTCTCTCTCTCTTTCTCATTCTCTGTGTTTGTATGAGTGACTCCTCTGTCTCTGTCTCAGTCTCTGTCTCTGTCTCTGTCTCTGTCTCTGTCTCTGTCTCTGTCTCTGTCTCTGTCTCTGTCTCTGTCTCTGTCTCTGTCTCTGTCTCTGTCTCTGTCTCTGTCTCTGTCTCTGTCTCTGTCTCTGTCTCTGTCTCTGTCTCTGTCTCTGTCTCTGTCTCTGTCTCTGTCTCTGTCTCTGTCTCTGTCTCTGTCTCTGTCTCTGTCTCTGTCTCTGTCTCTGTCTCTGTCTCTGTCTCTGTCTCTGTCTCTGTCTCTGTCTCTGTCTCTGTCTCTGTCTCTGTCTCTGTCTCGTCTCTGTCTCTGTCTCTGTCTCTGTCTCTGTCTATGTCTCTGTCTCTGTCTCGTCTCTGTCTCTGTCTCGTCTCTGTCTCTTTCTCTCTCTCTCTCTCTCTCTCTCTCTCTCTCTCTCTCTCTCTTTTGCTTACCCTTTTCATAACGAATTGCTTCTTTTTCGTCTTTATAAACCTCTTTCTGATCCAAAATAGCACATCTTTCATATTCACTCTGTTGTTCATACTCCTTTTGTAGAAGAAATAGAACATTTCCTGTAACGTTTTCTAAAAAAAAATGCCAGCAAAATTCAAACCCAGTAGAAACTGCCAAAACCTTGAGAACACGCTGTAGAAGGCAATAACAAACCAATAAGATGAAAACATTACAAATGAAAAAGCGCCTAAATTATTTAGATTTTTCTATTTACGTGATTTGGCTACACAATGCGTAGAAAATAAAGAGATGGGAGGAGTTTTGAAAAAATTTCGATTGAAGAAGCCAGATAAATGGAAAAATTAGGTAGAACTGCATTTCCAAAGAGATAGACCACGTGTGGGCAAACATGTCCTTCGCTTGGCTGAGCTAAAGTTTTTTTCTTGTGAAAAATGAAAAAAATGTAAAACCTTGTCAAAATATCCCAAATCTTCACTGTTATCCAAATTTGTTCCTAGGAGGAGCGCTTTTGTGGAGGAGGCAAGATTTGGGTAAATGTTTGGGTATGGAAGAAAATACAGGATTCCTGAAAATTTGAAATTATGAGAGAATTTGAAATTATGAATTACGACATCGTCTTTGGTAATCCCCAGCTGTCTTTGGAAAAAGTTGATAGCACTAGAATTGGCCCAAACTTGGTGTATAACCTTCCTGTGGGCCGTATAGACTATTTTGTAACTTTTATGTCAGTATCGATTTTTTGAACTGGGTTACGGTAGGGTACTGTAATTTTGTAAAATTGGTCGAAATCTTTCAAAGTGGTGTTTTTCCAATAGTTTCAGTTGTGGGTACACTGAATCTAACCCTTAAAGAGTGAAATGCTTGTTTACTTTCACACAAAAAAACCCAGAAAACCTCAAAAACATGGAAAATGTCTATAAAATCGCAGTTTTTCGCATTTATTGAAGTCTGAAAAATAGTTAATAATCATGACGAAAATCGACTTTGAAACTGAAATTTTCCATCGATTTATCGGCAAAATTTTCACTCTCGGTATTTCAAAAAAAATTTGCTCTAAAATCGCTCCAAATATTCAGGAAACTTTTTAAGTTATTCTTTTACTCTGTAAACATCAAATCCGGTTTGAACGAGAAAAAATTTTTTGACCTACCAAAAGTGAAATTTCAATATTGCAAAAGATTTAGAAAATGTGGTGCATTTTTCTAGTTTTTTTTTTTTTGGCTTTTTGCAGCCCTTATATGACAAACGTTGAAAAATGCGAAAAACTGCTATTTCAAACGCATTTTTCCACTTTTTTGAGATTTTCTGAATCCTTCGAGAAATTACTATTTCATTATTTAAGCGTTAGATTTGATGCACCTACAACTGAAGATATTGAGAAAACGCCACTTCAAAAAAAGTCCAACGGAGTCCGAAAACGTCCAAAAAGTGAAAATTTACGTTTGATAATGCAGATTTTCGCATTTTCCGACCTTTGTCATATAAGGGCTGCAAAAGCCACTATATTGGAAAGATGCAGCACATTCTTCTGCACATTTTCAAAAATTAACGTCCGAAAAACTACATGACCATCATGACGAAAATCGACTTTGAATCTGAATTTTCCATCGATTTTATCAGGTAGGTCAAAAAAATTTGTTGCTCTAATTCTGTTCAAAACTAGTTGAGTTTAGTTAAATATCATTTTTATTACACGGCATATGCATTTGCTTCCATTTGAGCGCAAAAAATATTTTTGACCTACCAAAAGTCAAAATTTTCCTGATCAAATCGATGGAAAATTTATGATTCAAAGTCGATTTTCGTCATGATGGTTATGTAGTTTTTCGGACATAAATTTTTGAAAATGTGCAGAAAAATGTGGCGCATCTTTCCAATATAGTGGCTTTTTGCAGCCCTTGTATGTCAAAGGTTGGAAAATGCGAAAAACTGCAATTTCAAACGTAAATTTTGACTTTTTCGAGGTTTTATGGGTCCTGTGCGAATGAAAAAAGTGATGCACCTATATTGCAGTTTCCAAATATAATCAGGGATTTGTACATGATAAATTTATAAAGAGGACGTATACTGTGAAAAAAATTCAAGTACGCCATTACGACCTCACTGTCTTTACGATATCTTTTCGTTCTATTCCAACTTTTTCCTAAGACAGTTGCTATAAGGCTCAATTGGGACATTCCCGATTTTTGTCTCTGATTTGGCTGGAAACGCCAAAACAGTTTACTTATGCCCTAAAAAGACTAATGAAAATGATTTTGGCATTTATCGATTTTTTCTTGCCTCAGGCTACAGTAACCCCCTAAAAACCTGAAATTTGCCAGATCGCGCCAAAACATATGATTTATGTATTTTTTATGATTCCTTATAGTCTAACTAACACTTTTGGTTCTTGGCCCTTCAAGGTTTCGGGTCATAGAAAAAAGTTGTAAAACAAAATATGCAGAAAAAAAGCGAAAAAGTGACTTCAATCGGCCCCTCGTGTTAATCTTTCATAACCCGAAGACGAGACCTATACTAATCGATTCCTTGTACTTTTTTACGTTATATAAGTTTTGAAAGTTAAATTCAGACGCCTACTTTTCGAGAACCAATTTTTCAAAAGCGCGAAATTCGGTGCCTTTTTCAGATTCAGCGCCCTTGGAAAGCCGACGTTAATTGAAATTCGACTCCATTTGACTACAATCAAACCACCTCCCTCCTTAGTACCTCGAAGTACAAATGTTTGAAAACCTGCAGCTAGATGCTGCAGGTAGCACTTAAGACGGCCGCTCGAATTTTAAAGAGATCTCGTTTTAACCCCTGACTGCCCCTATAATATGCACCAACCCTTTTGGAATTGGCCCTGACACTCTTTCAAAGTTTATAAGACCATTTTATTTAATTAAAAATACAAGAATTCAAATTTTTACATTACTGTAACAGATGTAATCGAAACGTGTTTTTCATTCGTTTTTCCAGGTAAAATTTTACGAAAGAATGACAACAAAAACATTCTGTATGGACTGATAAAAATAAATCCGACAATGACGTTAACAAAAGGGTAGAAGAAAAAAACGGAAGAAAGCATTGTACTAAAAATTCTATTATGAAAAAACCCATCGGACTGGAATGCAACGACGCTGAGGATGAGAAGAACTATTGGTGCACAGATGAAAATGAAGGGAAGAAAAACCTGAAAAATGCCAAATTTAATAAAAAAAAATATTTAAAAAAGTTATATTCTAACTTACTTGAATTGTAAGCATGTAGACAAATTGGCGATGAAGTTGAGCTGTTGTGGCAGACATGAGTGCTTTGCTTTTATTTAGTTTCAGAATGATCAAAACTGCACAGAAAATATTGATATTCGTAGCACAAGTAACGGCAAATAGCAAATAAGCAACTGAAAATGGGAATTTTTATAATAAGAGTCAGTCATCGAAAAAAATAACACAGACACACGCACACGCACACGCACACGCACACGCACACGCACACGCACACGCACACGCACACGCACACGCACACGCACACGCACACGCACACGCACACGCACACGCACACGCACACGCACACGCACACGCACACGCACACGCACACGCACACGCACACGCACACGCACACGCACACGCACACGCACACGCACACGCACACGCACACGCACACGCACACGCACACGCACACGCACACGCACACGCACACGCACACGCACACGCACACGCACACGCACACGCACACGCACACGCACACGCACACGCACACGCACACGCACACGCACACGCACACGCACACGCACACGCACACGCACACGCACACGCACACGCACACGCACACGCACACGCACACGCACACGCACACGCACACGCACACGCACACGCACACGCACACGCACACGCACACGCACACGCACACGCACACGCACACGCACACGCACACGCACACGCACACGCACACGCACACGCACACGCACACGCACACGCACACGCACACGCACACGCACACGCACACGCACACGCACACGCACACGCACACGCACACGCACACGCACACGCACACGCACACGCACACGCACACGCACACGCACACGCACATGCACACGCACATGCACACGCACACGCACAGTGTGAGCGAAAAATATAATGAGGTATAAAAGAAGCAAAAAAACTCACAAAGAAGTGTTAATAATGGTGTGTCAAAATTTATGAAAATTATTGCATCGTTTTGGCCAACGGTTCTTTCATAATAACTTGTTAGATTATGATTTATACTGTATTCATAAAGATCCTGAAAAGGGGAATTGTTTTCTGAACGTTTTTCGGTACGCAGTTAGGCGTGAGACCCAAAGCTGAAACTCCTCGGCAATCCTACTTCGGCAAAATTGGCCACGCCCCTTTTGTAGCCGACTATTTTAATGTAAAAATGGTTAATTCGACTTTGAAATTAAATTAGTAAAAGACCTACATCGATGTTGCCGTACAAAACTTCAGAAAAAGCCAAAGATGAAAAAAACACTGTGAGAGCTACAAAAATCATAAACAAAAACCCTCTGAATTAAATTTTTAAAATAAATTTTTATTAAAAACAAGCGGTGTTTGTAGATATAAATCTTGTAATTTCTTTTTGTTGTAAATTATAAAAACGCGTTGAAAAGCGCATTCATCCAAAGCCACAAGAATCATACAATCGAGAAAAGAAAAAGCAATCGCCTGGAAAAAGTAAATGACTAATAATCTTTTTAATTAAGTACCGTTGCTTTATAACCAATTTCTTTAGGTAGGAATTTGAAATAACCATTGATTTTTAGAGCTGGAAAAGGAATTAAAAAATCAGGAGCAAAGCCGAATGTTACAAAATGGGAGAAGAGAAAGTCGATAATCTGCAGAAGAAAAAACTTCTGTCTCTCTCTCTCTCTCTCTCTTTCTCTCTCTCTCTCTCTTTCTCTTTCTCTTTCTCTCTGTCTCGCTGTCTCTCTCTGTCTCTTTGTCTCTCTGTCTCTTTGTCTCTTTGTTTCTTTGTCTCTCTGTCTTTCTGTCTCTCTGTCTCTGTCTCTCTGTCTCTCTGTCTCTCTCTCTTTCTATATTTCTATCTTTCTCTCTCTCTCTCTCTCTCTCTCTCTCTCTCTCTTTATCTCTTTCTCTTTATCTCTGTCTCGCTGTCTTTCTTTCTCTCTTTGTCTCTTTGTTTCTTTGTCTCTCGGTCTTTCTGTCTCTCTGTCTCTGTCTCTCTGTCTCTTTGTCTCTCTGTCTTTCTATCTTTCTGTCTCTCTGTCTCTCTGTCTCTCTGTCTCTCTGTCTCTCTATCTCTCTGTCTCTCTGTCTCTCTGTCTCTCTGTCTCTCTGTCTCTCTGTATCTCTGTCTCTCTGCCTTTCTATCTTTCTGTCTCTCTGTCTCTCTGTCTCTCTGTCTCTCTGTCTCTCTGTCTCTCTGTCTCTCTGTCTCTCTGTCTCTCTGTCTCTCTTTCTATCTTTCTGTCTCTCTGTCTCTCTGTCTCTCTGTCTCTCTGTCTCTCTGTCTCTCTGTCTTTATATCTTTCTATCTTTCTGTCTCTCTGTCTCTCTGTCTCTCTGTCTCTCTGTCTCTCTCTCTATGTCTCTCTGTCTCTCTGTCTCTCTGTCTCTTTCTATCTTTCTGTCTCTCTGTCTCTCTGTCTCTCTGTCTCTCTGTCTCTTTGTTTCTTTGTCTCTTTGCCTTTATGTCTCTCTGTCTCTCTGTCTCTCTGTCTCTCTGTCTCTCTGTCTCTCTGTCTCTCTGTCTCTCTTTCTATCTTTCTGTCTCTCTGTCTCTCTGTCTCTCTGTCTCTCTGTCTCTCTGTCTCTCTGTCTCTCTGTCTCTCTGTCTCTCTGTCTTTCTATCTTTCTATCTTTCTGTCTCTCTGTCTCTCTGTCTTTCTGTCTCTCTCTCTATGTCTCTCTGTCTCTCTGTCTCTCTCTCTCTTTCTATCTCTCTCTCTCTCTGTCTCTCTATCTCTCTGTCTCTCTGTCTCTTTGTCTCTTTGCCTTTATGTCTCTCTGTCTCTCTGTCTCTCTGTCTCTCTGTCTCTCTGTCTCTCTGTCTCTCTGTCTCTCTGTCTCTCTCTCTATGTCTCTCTGTCTCTCTCTCTCTCTCTCTCTTTCTATCTCTCTGTCTCTCTGTCTCTCTGTCTCTCTGTCTCTCTGTCTCTCTGTCTCTCTGTCTCTCTGTCTCTCTGTCTCTCTGTATCTCTGTCTCTCTGTCTTTCTATCTTTCTATCTTTCTGTCTCTCTGTCTCTTTGTCTCTCTGTCTCTCTGTCTCTCTGTCTCTCTGTCTCTCTGTCTATCTTTCTATCTTTCTGTCTCTCTGTCTCTCTGTCTCTCTGTCTCTCTGTCTCTCTGTCTCTCTGTCTTTATATCTTTCTATCTTTCTGTCTCTCTGTCTCTCTGTCTCTCTGTCTCTCTCTATGTCTCTCTGTCTCTCTGTCTCTCTCTCTCTTTCTATCTTTCTGTCTCTCTGTCTCTCTGTCTCTCTATCTCTCTGTCTCTCTGTCTCTTTGTCTCTTTGCCTTTATGTCTCTCTGTCTCTCTGTCTCTCTGTCTCTCTGTCTCTCTGTCTCTCTGTCTCTCTCTATGTCTCTCTGTCTCTCTGTCTCTCTGTCTCTCTGTCTCTCTGTCTCTCTGTCTCTCTGTCTCTCTGTCTCTCTGTCTCTCTGTCTCTCTGTCTCTCTGTCTCTCTGTCTCTCTGTCTCTCTGTCTCTCTTTCTATCTTTCTGTCTCTCTGTCTCTCTGTCTCTCTGTCTCTCTGTCTCTCTGTCTCTCTGTCTCTCTGTCTCTCTGTCTCTCTGTCTTTCTATCTTTCTATCTTTCTGTCTCTCTGTCTCTCTGTCTTTCTGTCTCTCTCTATGTCTCTCTGTCTCTCTGTCTCTCTCTCTCTTTCTATCTCTCTCTCTGTCTCTCTATCTCTCTGTCTCTTTGTCTCTTTGCCTTTATGTCTCTCTGTCTCTCTGTCTCTCTGTCTCTCTGTCTCTCTGTCTCTCTGTCTCTCTGTCTCTCTGTCTCTCTGTCTCTCTCTCTATGTCTCTCTGTCTCTCTCTCTCTCTCTCTCTCTCTCTCTTTCTATCTCTCTGTCTCTCTGTCTCTCTGTCTCTCTGTCTCTCTGTCTCTCTGTCTCTCTGTCTCTCTGTCTCTCTGTCTCTCTGTCTCTCTGTCTCTCTCTCTATGTCTCTCTGTCTCTCTCTCTCTCTCTCTTTCTATCTCTCTGTCTCTCTGTCTCTCTGTCTCTCTCTCTCTCTCTCTCTCTCTCTCTCTCTCTCTGTCTCTCTATCTCTCTGTCTCTCTGTCTCTTTGTCTCTTTGCCTTTATGTCTCTCTGTCTCTCTGTCTCTCTGTCTCTCTGTCTCTCTGTCTCTCTGTCTCTCTGTCTCTCTGTCTCTCTGTCTCTCTGTCTCTCTGTCTCTCTGTCTCTCTGTCTCTCTGTCTCTCTTTCTATCTTTCTGTCTCTCTGTCTCTCTGTCTCTCTGTCTCTCTGTCTCTCTGTCTCTCTGTCTCTCTGTCTTTCTATCTTTCTGTCTTTCTGTCTCTCTGTCTCTCTGTCTCTCTGTCTCTCTGTCTCTCTCTCTATGTCTCTCTGTCTCTCTGTCTCTCTGTCTCTCTGTCTCTCTGTCTCTCTGTCTCTCTCTCTATGTCTCTCTGTCTCTCTGTCTCTCTGTCTCTCTGTCTCTCTCTCTATGTCTCTCTGTCTCTCTGTCTCTCTTTCTATCTTTCTGTCTCTCTGTCTCTCTGTCTCTCTGTCTCTCTGTCTCTCTGTCTCTCTGTCTCTCTGTCTTTCTATCTCTCTGTCTCTCTGTCTCTCTGTCTCTCTTTCTATCTTTCTGTCTCTCTGTCTCTCTGTCTCTCTCTCTATGTCTCTCTGTCTCTCTGTCTCTCTCTCTCTTTCTATCTCTCTCTCTCTCTGTCTCTCTATCTCTCTATCTCTCTATCTCTCTGTCTCTCTGTCTCTCTGTCTCTCTGTCTCTCTGTCTCTCTCTCTCTTTCTATCTCTCTCTCTCTGTCTCTCTATCTCTCTATCTCTCTGTCTCTCTGTCTCTCTATCTCTCTGTCTCTCTGTCTCTTTGTCTCTTTGTCTTTATGTCTCTCTGTCTCTCTGTCTCTCTGTCTCTCTGTCTCTCTGTCTCTCTGTCTCTCTGTCTCTCTGTCTCTCTCTCTATGTCTCTCTGTCTCTCTGTCTCTCTGTCTCTCTGTCTCTCTGTCTCTCTGTCTCTCTCTCTATGTCTCTCTGTCTCTCTGTCTCTCTGTCTCTCTGTCTCTCTCTCTATGTCTCTCTGTCTCTCTGTCTCTCTTTCTATCTTTCTGTCTCTCTGTCTCTCTGTCTCTCTGTCTCTCTGTCTCTCTGTCTCTCTGTCTCTCTGTCTCTCTCTCTATGTCTCTCTGTCTCTCTGTCTCTCTGTCTCTCTGTCTCTCTGTCTCTCTGTCTCTCTCTCTATGTCTCTCTGTCTCTCTGTCTCTCTGTCTC
>OZ059905.1:24572492-24579992 GCA_964057215.1 Oscheius myriophilus
TTGAATAATGTGTTTTTCTTAAAATTTGCTAGAAAACCGGATTTCGCCTGGGTTTTAGAAATATAATAAAGATTTAACGGTTAGAAACGACAGGAAACCGTCAAACCCATGGTGTTTGTTTTTTCCTCAATTCGAATGATAGTAGTGCCTTATTGTATCATATTCTTCACCATTTATTAAAAATATACTATTTTAGAGAAGTTGAAACCCAAAAAGTGTCGCCGTGAGGCGCAGTAGTGGGTTCTATTTCCGAATCAGCCGGAAAACAAGCCAATTAAAATTATTGATATAACATTGTGTTGTAATAAAATTAACATTGGAGTTGAATCCTCGTCGTGTGAGTTCATAGGTTGGCGTGAGGTGTTTGTGGTACCTACGTAATGCGGCGTTTGGTTTGAAATGGTAATCGAAAATTTGGTTGGAAATTCGAAGAGTTGGGGGGAATGGACTAAACAGGGAGCGGTGGGGGGGGGGGGGGGGGTTTGATGCGACCCCCCCCCCAATGGCTCATTCTGTTAAAATAAGCCATTTTTTAATATTTTTGCTACCATTTTCAATCTAACGATGAATTACGTAGGTTCTGCAAACACATATGGGTGTGACATAAAATGGGCCCTTTTTGGGGGACCCCTAAGGCCGGTATGGACCCTACCTTGCTTTTTAAACGTTTTATGACAAATGTATGGTGGGTCAACGGTCGTAATGACGTCAATTTGAACCCTATTGACACCCGGCTGACACAAATACAGTAGACGACTCGTGTAACACGAGGCATGAAATTTATTCCAAAGGGGTTGGTACCCGTCGCAATTATGTGTGTGGGCCCTATTGACACCCTGCTGGTACGAAATAGAGAAGACCACCCATGAAGAGTGAAATTTAACACAAAAAGGGGGTGCGCACCATAGATGGGCGGGAGTCCGGCCTTGACGGACCGGGAGGTCTTGATTGTGATAGAAGGTTTTCCAGCCTTTTGGAACGGTGAAATGTTATTTCGAGGGACGTAAAATGAAAAATTGTGAAATTAGGGTTTGATACGGTAGTTTCGGCATGATGAAGAAATATTTTTGAGAATGGAGGTCGCCAATGAAATCAGCGATGCTTTTTTACCCAGAATGCACGATATCAGAAAGAAAAACCTCTTTTTAATGTGTTTGGGAGGCCTCGCTTGCATCTGACGGTGCGCCCCTTTGTGGCAAAATAATTTCTTCATCATGCCGAAACTACCGTATCCAACCCTAAATTCACAGTTTCAGCCTCTCAAAATAACACTCCACCGTTCCAAAAGACTCAAAAATCTGTGATTACAATCAATCATTTATTAAAAACATTTTACAAAATCATTTCTTCCGAATCCTTGTGGTTGCAGACGACTCCGGGTCACGCGACGACAACTACCTAAAAAAAAGTGTTTAAAAAAAATTTTGTTGAAAAAAAAATGGTACTCATAGGAACTAGCACCTCAAAAGAAACCTAACGGGGGGTCTCGCAGAAAAAACGGTTGAGTGGGTCAAAAGTTAGATCAAATTGAATCCGCGGCGCAGAGGTCGGCAGCCACGTGCAGCCGCCAACTTTCGAGACGTCCCAAAATGGTCTAGACATAATATTTTTTGAACATTAAAAAAATGAATAGACTTGTTTTGAAACGTAGAATCTAACGGGGGGTCTCGCACATTCATCCAACCACTCTCAATCATGTTATGGATTAATTTAGGCAGTATTCTAGCCTACTTGATCTGACGTTATAACTATTTAAATACAGCTGTGCCCATTCATTTTACTGCTGCAAAATTAATCAGATACTATTTTTCAAATAGTATCTCTAAATTTTATATGGATTAGACTAACAAATTCCAGTTGGGACTGCGGAAAGGTAGTTCTATGCTCGTCGTTTCTTTCTTTCCTTGTGACGAAATGGTTACGGTACCGACCCATTTTTTGCATGGAACGGGGGGTCTCGCTTCAGTACCCCTCCAAACCCTATCTGCCATGACCCGGGAGGTCTCGCCCAAATTTCGGTGACGGCATCTCGCCCATGTATGGTGCGCACTCGGCTTTAGTGCAAATTATTTGGCAAATGTGGGTTTGGGGGCATAGTTCTCAAATGACGGGCCGGGCCGAGAAAATAGTCGGCCCGGTTTGTAAACTTGCCAAATTAAAAATTCTTTAAATCGTTATTTTAGCTTACGTTAATTTTTTTAAACCCCGAAAACACTTTCATTATACTTCTATTACACATTTAAACTAATTGTAAGTTAGCAAAAATAAAGTGTCCCGACCGGGATCGAACCTTGGTCATGTGGGTCACAGTTTGACTGGGTGGTCCGAGTGGACGGGCCGAAGCTGGCCGGGCCGGGCCGAGGTTTTTTTTTCAAGTCGGCCCGGCCCACATTGCACCCAAATGTCTGCTCCTCCGTATCTTCCATAACCGTCTTTTTCAGCTGCATCCGAAGAGCCTCTTTCGTCTACAACTCACTTGCAAGGCTCTCTCCGAGAAGGTTTTCATCGCACAGCGACAGATCGCAATGCCTTCTCTCTACATTGATTATTCGGTATTGCGCTATGTCTCCGCGCTATTTTCTATTTTCAGCGCGATCTGATCACTTTTGAACGCCACGAAGGCAAACCCGGTCGCGGCCCACGCCTGATTTTCGAATGGACCGAGCAGCAGTTTAAAAACACCACTTTCGCCCTAGGAAAATGCTGCCTGAAGATTGAAGAAGTGAGAAGAGGGCCCTCATGAAACAGAGAAAAAAAAAACATTTTCAGCGAGAAGTTACTTCTGACGACATCAGACGCATCAGGGGAATTCTGGAGGGAAAAGTGACCATCAAATGGATGGAAATGCACCAGTTTTCGTCTCAGGACCTGGATCTCGCTCTTTTCTCACAATTCCTTCAGGTACTGCTGCCTTTTCATTTCTATCCTTATCGAAACGCGTAATTTCAGGATTTTAACGTCTCTACGCTGTACTGCAGCGATATTACGGACGAGATACTTCAATTACCGGGTGTGCAGCAGGTACGAAATTATGGTTGGTTCAGGGATCGTTTGGGGTCTCGATGCGTATCCAAACGATGCCTCGGAGGCAGCGCGAGCCTCTCATACATGGCCCGCTTTTTTCTTTTTCTTTTTTTTGTTGGAAGAAAGCACATAAGGGGGGGACCACGTGGGTCGAAAAAATCGTCCGGGAAAAAATTAATTTCAAATTCTGTGCCGTTTGCTGCAGGGTGACTCGCGGCCAACCATGGCAAAATCGCGGGCCGGGCCGAGAAAAATTTGGGAACGGGCCGGCCCGAAATAAAAATTTCTTTGTTTTTTTTTATTTTTTTACATGGAAATAAGGCATAAATTTTTGGTTGGGCCCGGGCCGGGCCGTGAAAATTTTGTCAGCGGGCCGGCCCGTTGCCATGGTTGCTCGCGGCCAGGTGTAGTCGCTACCGGGATCCACGAAATGTGGTACGGAAATGAAACATGGATTTTTCCGGAAGATTTTTACACAATAAGTAGGATAGATAATAATTTTTTGTTTTAAGGGAAAATGTTTAAACAAGAAATACTGAAAAAATTTCAGAAAATCTGGACGATTGCGCCTTTATTTCAAGTGATTCGCGTCTTATTCGTAAAGACATAACTGGTCAACGTACCGCAGGGGTATTTTTTGTGACACCCCCTCATACGTTGGGAACCAAATAAACGGGGTTTCAAAAGTGAGGGGGTTAGCCCAGTATTTCATAGAAACTTGAGGGGTAACCTTTTATCTTCACGAAAAGTGAAGGAGGTTTTTTGTTTTTCAGCCAAAAAGTGAGGGGGGTAACCCAGTTTTTTCGTCAAAAAGTGAAGGGGGGTCCCTCCATGACCGGCCTCTCCCAACGTTTGTACCCTCTCTATTGGAAAACCTTTTCAAAATTTTGCGGTGGGCCCCATCTCTTTACAAAAATTGGGTAAAAGTCAAATTGCGACACCCCCCACCGCCGCGGTTCGCGGTGGTATGCGTAAAATATCTTTTTGCCTAAATTGTTCTAAATTGCCTTAGCTTGCGACGGCATCGTCCGGGTTTTTTTTGTAAACTGTGCAGTATTGTTGACAACTTGAAATTACAAACCTTGAAACCCGGAAAAAATAGCGAGGGCTGAGACAATCGTCGCAAAAGAAATATGGCAGAAAATATGCTTCATGGCGAAACAAACTCTTACGGGGAAGTGCACCAACTCGTCTTGATAAAATCAAAATCTGTCGATTGGGCATTGTTGGGGACCCCAAGGGCTACCCAAATCTGTATTCAAAAAGTGCCAACTCGGCTCCGTTTTCGAGAAATTGATTTGCATTCTAATTATCACCGAAAGCGGACAAAGAGACAGCATCGGAAAGTTGGCCGAGTGGTCTAAGGCGCTAACCAGATATTTTTTAAGACATGATGCTGGTTCGATTCTTTTTTTCGACAACCTCTTTCCCAAATCTTTAAGCGAAAAAATTAATTTCAAATTCTGTGCCGTTTGCTGCAGGGTTACTCGCGGCTGAGTGTAGAAGTCGCGACGGGACCCAAGTATTGTATTAAGGAAATGAAACATGGATTTTTCCGGACGATTTTTACAAAAAGTAGGAAAGGTAATAATTTTCAAATTCAAATTCTGTGCCGTTTGCTGCAGGGTTACTCGCGGCTGAGTGTAGAAGTCGCGACGGGACCCAAGTATTGTATTAAGGAAATGAAACATGGATTTTTCCGGACGATTTTTACAAAAAGTAGGAAAGGTAATAATTTTCTGTTTTGAGGGAAAATGTTTAAACACAAAATACTGAAACGTTTTCAGAAAATCTGGACGATTGCGCCTTTAATTCAAGTGATTCGCGTCTTATTCGTAAAGACATAACTGGTTAACGTACGGCAGGGCTATCTTTTGCGACACCCCCTCTCTATTGGAAAACCTTCAAAATCAAAATTTTACGGTGGGCCCCACCGCTGCGGTTCGCGGTGGTTGGCTAAGTATGCGTAAAGCATGCGTATTGGCCAAGTATGCGTCTCTTTTAAGTTCTAAATTGCCTTAGCTTGCCACGGAATCGTCCGGGGTTTTTTTTTGTTGTAAACTTTGCAGTATTTTGAAACTTAAAATTACAAACCTTGAACCCCGGAAAAAATAGCAAGGGCTGAGAAAAACCGTCACAAAAGAAATATGGGAGAAAATATGCTCCATGGCGAAACAAACTTTTAGTAAATAAAATCGGCGGGGATTTTTCAAAATTTTCCATGGGGGAGACCATGTGATAAAAATCGTCCGAGAAAATTTCCACCAACACCAAGATGTCGGTCACGTATGAATGGTATATGGGCGAAATCAGGGGTGTACGGGGCCCAAACAGGTCCTGGCGGGCATAACTATTTTCATACTCAATATTTTTTTGTTCTGAAAAAAGAAAATTAGAGAGCATTCAAATAGCTATTTCATGAGTTTTATACTTTATTTTCATTATTTTTTTTTTGCCGTTTTTATCCGTCTAAACAGTTAGGACCTAAGGCCCCGCGGGGCCTGCCCTATTTGGCCTTTAGACTGCTTTTGTACAAAAACTAAAAAGAAATAAACAAAAGTATATACCTCCTGGAAAAGATACTCGAACGTTCGCTTGTTTTCTTTTTTCAGAATAAAAAAATATTAAGTATGAAAATAGTTATGCCCGAAAAACCCTCAGGCCCTGTTTGGGCCACGTCCACCCCTGGAAATCACACAACTTTTACGTCGCGAGACCCTCAACAAAACAAATTTGTTTTATTACTAATGTTCTCTCCTTTTCCAGCTGACCCATCTTGAAATTGCCGGAATGGTGGACCAACCTCTGTCTCTCCGCTGCTTTCGCGACTCCGACATCCACACCTGTTGGCTTGTCCTGTTTGACAGAAGACCTCCAGACGACTCTGAACACATGCACGACGTTAAAGAGGTATTCCCATAACACTTATTCTATCTCTCACGTAAAATTTTCAGAAATGGATGGAGAACGCGAAAGTCATCAAGGACTACACCATCGCCGGCTTCAGATGTGACGAGGATGAGCTCTTTTCGGGCTGGGAGATCGTCAACCACGACGAAAATGTTTCCGAAGAGCGACCCGTCGTCATCAGAATGCCTTCCCCGCTGAGTAACTCGTGTGTGACGGTTAATAGGCATTATCGCGGTTCGTTCCATCGTTGAATTAAAAATTTCAAGCCGCGGAAAATGGGCTATAGTCTGTGTCCTATTAACAACTGCCCCTTTGGCACCTTAAAGGATTTTAGCTATCTGGTCCCGCCGCGATTCGAATAGATCAGAAAGGGCGCCAATTGCGGACGCGCGAGGGAGTGCGCTTTCTTTGGAGAGCGCAGAGAAACAAGACAAAATAGCGTCTGATCAATGTTTCAGCAATGTTTCTTTTTGTAAGTAGTTTCAGGAAGGCCATTTGTTGTTCGGAAACAGACTATACTTTGGTGCGGGGTTCTCTTTTGAGAACCCCGTACTTCAGTGCGGGGCTCTCATAAGACAGGCCGGCCCGGCCCGAGAAAACTTTTTTTTTTCAAAATTTTAAACTTTGTATAAATCGATATATTTTAAACTGTTTTAAGACATCATGTCTGAGAGACTCGAGCACTAATGAAAAGGGGGTGTCGGACCAGAAATTTTTGTCTCGGATTGGGCTCATTTTTGGCACAGAGACTACTCACGACCAACTAAAACTTTTCTGAGGAGTTTAGCCTCAGACAATTTTTGCTCCGGACGTCATCGGAAACTCATTTTCCATATCTCTATTGATTATTAACCAAATTTAGTTTTGAAAGTTGCAATCGACAGCTAATTTTATATCAAACATAGTTTTTTTTTGATGTCACAATTGGGTTCTCAATGGTTAACCTTGTTATCACGCCTCAAAGTTTGAAAAACACACATTTGTGAGGTTTTCGATTTTTGTCACCCTCTGAACTTGAGAAAAGGAGAGTAAACTTTACACCATTGAATTCTACGGATAATTTCACGTCAAATATATTTTTCTCGTTGGGGAACTCGGGTACTTTTTTGGGTATTGCAAATTTTTTATGGTAGTTTTACGACATTTGTGACGATTTTTTGGGATGACCCGGGTATGAAAAATAAAATATTAATTTTTGTATAAATCGGTACAATAATTTTTTAAACAGTTTTAAAGAACTTAATAGTGTTTGTTACTAACATAAAAGTCAATATTAGTTGCACAAAAAAGAATGTCACTGACCGGGGTCGAACCCTGGTCGTGTGGGTGGCAATCTGACTGGGTCAGGGGTGAACGGGACGTCCAGGGCCTGTTCGAGCCGACCAAAATTTTCCAAATGGCCCGGCCCCGGCCCGTGAGAGATCCCAGTTTAAGAAGAAGTGATAGTGAGGCGCGATTTCTGAGGCGAATTAGAATCTTGTTAATGTCTAATGCGGCTATCTCTTTCTAATCGTCGTTTTAGTCATTCGCGCGGACGACGCCGTTCTGCCTGGTTCTTCGAGGAGA
>OZ059905.1:24582492-24644992 GCA_964057215.1 Oscheius myriophilus
ACAACAGAAAATGGGAACACCATTGTTCTACAATTGTCTCAAAAAGAAGGAAAAAACCTTACAAGAACACATCGATTCACTCCAGGAAAAAGCGATTCCTGTAGATTACCCAGAGGACCCAGAGGCCTGCATGGATGTGTGTATCTCACTCGAGAGCAGACCTGAAAGGGATGGTAGAAAAAACACTTGACGGGCTCAAAAAGAACCCGCCCAAGGAAGAATCAGAGATAGTTGAGCACTGCTTTGGGTTAACCTGTGAGGCAGAAGAGCTAAAATATGGGCTGACTAAAAGGCTCAGATGCGTCCGGAACACAATGCGAAGGTTGACAGAGTTTGGAAACGAGGTGGAAGTCGAACCCCAAGAGCAAAATGGGAATGAAATGGTAGAAAATCACCAGGAAATGCATGTACAAAACTTGAGGGAAAATGAACCGCAAGGGCATGAACAAAATGGGAACATAGAGAGACACCATTTTGAGATGGATGAAAACATGCACATTCAGATTTATCCAGGTGCTGCCGAGGCGAATGGACCGCCTTCCCAACGCGACGATGGTAGCCGACCACCGACTCCTACGTTTGTCGATTCACGCAGCAATTCTACGTTCACGCTTACCTCTCTGCTGAATTACAAAACCCCTGCGGGACCCAAACTGACATGGCGCAACCCAGCGAGATCGCGAATGAATTCAGCGGCCTATACTACGCCTGTTCAACACCATCAGCTGCACAGGTCACAGCAGCTGCACAGGCCACATCAGCCACATCAGCCACATCAGCCACAACAGCCACAGCAGCCACAGCAGCCTCAACAGGGATCGGCCAGGGTGCATTCCACAAGATTGCCAAAGATTCAAATCCCCACTTTTGATGGAAAAGCACAAAATTTCACATTCTTCTGGCCCGCTTTCAAAGCCTTGGTTCATGATGATCCGTTTCTACAGAACATAGAAAAGCTGGTTTATTTGCGCGAATCAATGAAGGGTAAGGCCCTGACTTTCATCAATAGTTTCGAGGTCAACGCGGCTAATTACCAGCGCATTATCGATCAACTTTTGCGCAAGTACGAACGCGCGGGAACAAAGAGAACAGACATCATATCGGCCTTGAACGCGCTGCCAGCTGCCACGAAAAGCCCGCAGACATGCTCCGATACGATGGACGAGATTAGGGCACTTTTGAATAAGATGGAGGCAACTCACATTGATGTCCTCGGTTCCTGCAACCCTTTCATTGTGGACACAATCAGGAAAAAGTTCCCAAAATACATTATGAGACCAGTCGTCAAAGACACAAAAGATGACATTAACAAGACTGTTGGAGATTTCTTAGAGGTCCTAGAAAATGAAATCGAGTCTGCTTTGGAAGTCAATGATGAATTGAAAGATTGCTCAGATGAAAAAGCGGAAAACACAAAAAACAAGCAGTCTAATGGACGCAACGACAACCCCAACAGTCAAACCGGGACAAACCAAGGGCGCAGTAAGGAAACCTGCACATTGTGTGAACGTGGCACACACGATCCCAAACTATGCCGCAATGTTTCCGACGGTACGGAACGGTTCAATATTGTGAAGGAAAGGAAACTTTGCAGTATTTGCTTTAGAAAGGGGCACGCTGTAAAATTCTGCCCGTCAAAAAGCAAATGTCTCACTTGCGGTTATTTGCATGACCCCAGCATCTGTGGCCCTTCCCAATTGTGGTTCAGCTCACAGTCTAACGGCGCAATGGGACAGCCGCCAGGCGCACAGATGGCACAAAGGCCGCCAGATCCGCCGCCAAACGGAGGGCAGGGACTTTCCCAGCAGCAAGGGAACGGTTGGGGACAACCCAGACAAAACAATTGGAGTCCCAGACAACAAAACCAGCAGGGAAACGGTAGACCCAACAATTGGGGACCGCAGCAAACAAACACACAGGGAAGGATAAATAATTGGGTTCCGTTGCAGCAAAATCAAAACAGTCAGAACCCTAACGGACAGTTTCATCAGTCCGCCAATGCAGTCGAAATCACTTCCGGTCATCAGCAGCAAGTGGTTTTAATGACAGCTACTGGTTTTGTTCAAAATCAAAATTCAGGAAATTATGAACCCCTTCTGTTTTTCTTCGACAGTGGAGCTTCCCTTAGCATGATCCGCGAAGAGGTTGCCGAAAAGTTAAATATGAAGTCACACAAGACTGAAATTTGCAAAGTGGCCGGTATTGGAGGAATGATCGAAGAATTCGAGAGTAAATCGGTCAAACTCAAGATACAAACTACATTCGGATCTCAAACCTTTGTGAATGTGCGCACCAAACCATATTTGACTCATTCCTTCAATTCGGTCAGTCTGAGCGCAGAAGACGTACAGTTCCTAAACGACAATTTGATCATGGGAGTGAATACGCGTACGGATGGTGGTGCTCACTCACCAGACGTCCTTATTGGACAAGATTTGCTTAAATATTTTGTCCAGCAGACTGAAGCGGCTGAACTCCCATCAGGACTCAGAGTGGCCCGCACTATCCTAGGCCACGCATTGCACGGGTGCGGAGACACTACTACAGAAGCACCGTCTACCACAGTGGAGTTTGCAAACACGGTTTTAGATGTGACTAACATTGAAAAATCGGAAAAACAGATGGTCAAAGAGATGTTTGAATTAGAGGGTATTGGATTCAGATTGCATGAGTTTGAGAAAGGCAACAAAGCAGAAGCCTTCTACGAAGAGTACAAAGAGAAGATTGACTTCAGCAAAGGTTACGCAGTAGCGCCATTTCCTGTTAAAGACAATATTAAAGATCTGAGCGACAATTACAATGTGGCTTTCCGGTGTCTTCAAAGGTTACAGGAAAATTTGGAAAAACACCCAGAACAGATTGAGCACTACAGTAAAACGTTAGCCAACTATCTTGCTGAAGGGATAGTTGAAATTGTAAATGAACCCGTTGAAGATTCGGTCGGGACGTTCTACTTGCCTCACTCCGCTGTCTGGAAACCTGAAAAATCAAACCCTCTGCGCATAGTTTTCAACGCCTCCTCTAAGGGAAAAGGACAACTCTCTTTGAATGACACTTTGCACACCGGCGAAAGTTTCGTTACCAAAATTCACGATGTTCTAGTGGCGAGCAGGTTTCACCCGATCTTAATTACCTGTGACCTACAAGCCGCGTTTACGCAAATCAGGCTGGCAGAAACACACAAAGATCTGTGCCGCTTTCTGTGGATTCGAGACCCAACAAAACCTGTCTCCCGGGAAAATATTTATGTTCTCAGAATGTGCAGACTTCCTTTTGGAACCACAGCTTCACCAAGCGTTTTGAACATGGTACTGTATGCTTATCTGTCAGAGCGAAAAGAGCCAATCGCACAAGAAATACTCAGACATGTGTACGTGGACAACATTCTACTGACAGCAAACAGTACAGAAGAAGCATTCCAGAAATACAAAGAGAGCAAAGCGATTTTCAAAGAGATTGGAATGAATTTGAGAGAATTCGCCTCAAATGACAAAAATTTCAATGAACTGATTCCTGAGGAAGACAGAGGAAAATTTGGAGAAAGCAAACTGTTGGGAGTAAAATACAACACAGATACAGATTGCTATCAGACAACAATTTGTCTGCCTGAGACAGAGCAGGTTACCAGACGCACGGTAATGCAGCAACTTGGATCTGTTTATGATCCGATCGGCATGGCTCAACCAGCAATATTACAAATGAAACTTCTGAGTAGAGAAGCTGGTACCATAACTCCCAAGTACAATGAAGTTCTGCCGCAAGAATTTGCCAGCCGCTGGAGAAAATCCTGTAAGGAAATTGAGGGAATGTCGGTGAAAATTCCTCGACTGGCAGGAAAACAGGATGAATCGGAAGGTACTCTCTGGGTATTTTCAGATGCAAGTTCCATCAGTATGGCAGCGTGCATTTACTTTCAGCCAGATTCCCAAAAGCAAATTTCGTCCATAATCAGTGGAAAACACAAGTTAGCGTCTCTGAAACGCCAACTTACAATTCCTCAGCTGGAGTTACAAGCCATTTTGATGGGTCTGAGGCTGCTAGAGACTGTTGAAGCCGAAATGTCACACATGAAATTTTGCATTAACATCGTCAGTGACAGTAGGATTGCGCTTTCCTGGATCAAAAAAGCGAAAGGTGGACCTGCAGCCATTGCCAACACGGTTGACAAAATAACGCGAATTGGGCAGCAGCTGACAGAAATAGGACGCGTTGTTCAGTTTTTCCACGTGGTCTCAGGAGAAAACCCAGCGGACGTGGGAACACGCGGCGCAACGACTGAAACATTGAGTTACAGTGATTGGGTAAATGGACCAAAATGGGTCACATTGGACACTAACACACTGGTTGAAATACACAAAATACCAGAGTCAGAGGGAGAAGCGGTATATGCTACTCTGGCAATCCCCGAGGAAACACATTTCACACTGACACACACGATTAAACAGAAAGCAGAACCAATTTGCGACACAGAGAACTGCAGCAACTACCGTAACAAACTACGAAAGCTGTCCGCAGTTGCCAAATCCTGCAAACGTTGGATCGAAAAGACAAATTCAGTTAGAGAAAATCCCATTCTAACTATAACTCTTCAGAAAATGTCTAACGAAAAGTATCACACGGCTTCAGATTTGGAAGTGGCGGAAAAAATTCTCCTGAAAAACGCGCAGAGTGTGATTGACGTGACAGAACTTCGAAAACGATTTACAGGCAGGTCTATCTTTGTAGACGATGATGGAGTTATTCGCTCAGCGACCAGACTCCAAAATTCCCATCTCCCTTACGATACGCGGAACCCGATATTTCTCCCACCAGAGGCCGAGTTTGTACCTGCCCTGATCGATTTCTTTCACGGAATGGCTGGACATAGCGGGGTTAATCACGTGCTCGCCCTAATAAGGTCACGCTTTTGGCTACCGCGCCCAACCGCTAAAGTCAAAACACGTCTTTCAAAATGCGTCGCTTGTGCCAAAGTACAGGGACTACCACTGGGAGAGCCTAACATGCCGTCGCTGCCAAAAGATAGAGTGCAAGTGTCCAAACCCTTTGAGATGGTTGGCAGTGATTTCATGGGACCATTCCACATGCAAAATTTGCAAAAGTCCTATGTGTGTTTGTTCACATGTTTGACAACCCGAGCGGTCCATTTGGAGTTAGTTGCCGACATGTCAACAGGCTCTTTTCTAAACGCTTTCATCCGCTTTATTTCTGACAGAGGTGTACCGCGAGTTATCAGAACAGACTGTGGTACAAACTACGTTTTGGGAGAAAAAGTGATTCAAATGTTACACGAAACGGACAAAATCACAGGAATGTCAGTTCTCTCTTATACCTCTGAAAAAAGAATTCAGTGGATCTTCAATCCGCCTGGATCGCCTTGGATGGGAGGCGCATGGGAAAGACTGGTGGGCTCTGTGAAAAAAGCGATGTACAAAATGCTAGGCCGAACAAAGGTCAATTATGACACAATGGTCACTACGGTTAAACGAATTGCTGCCATAATCAACACTCGTCCAATCACACAGATTGATACAAGTGACCTGAACACATTGCCACTCAGGCCCGTTGATTTCCTGCAAGGAAACCTGAAATTTACAATTCCGGAGCCAGAAGTCGAAGGAGACACTGACGACGAAGACTTCGATCCAGATCTCTTGCAGACGGCTAAACAGGCCAAAGAAGCTCTGAAGGATTCCGCTGATTTGGCTAACAAATTTTGGCAAAGATGGAATTTGGAATACCTTACAGCACTCAGAGATGTTCACAAACATACTCGTAAACAGCCCCGCCATAAGGGACGAAACATTCCCGAAATCGGAGAGATTGTGATAATAGGAGACGAAATTCATCCTCGCGGCTCTTGGCCCTACGGAAGAATTATTGAGGTGATTTCTGGTACAGATGGAGCTATCAGATCAGCCAAGGTTCAGACCAAAAACGGAACCCTTCATCGACCCCTGAACAAGCTATATCCGCTGGAGATTAGAGCTCTGCCCGATAGTTTATCCAACGAGGTCACACAACCCGTAACCAGAGAACCTTCGCAGACAGGCTGTAAACGAGACAAAGAAAACGAGAGTGAAGAGAGTGCCAGACAAAGTCATGAAAGAGAGCCGACAGATACGGTAATCAGTGACAATGGGGTGCCACTTGAGACGCAACAGATGCCAAGGGCACCAGATGGCGCGCAAGAAAGCGAAAGCGCATTTGGAGGGACCGAAAATCAAGCCACTCGCACGCAACCAGCGAGAAAAAGTAAGACACAGGGAAAGAGACTTATCCAGGAATACGAAACGATGCTTGAACTATCAGATTCCTCTGAAGATGAGAGAAGTTCAGACAAAAATAACGGAAAAGCTCAGAGCAAAAAGAAACAGATGCATTTGAACCTACTGGTACTAAGCTGTTTGCTAATCCTGCCAGAAGTTACGACGTTCACACCTAAGGAATCACTCGTCTCCTGTGAAAATGGTCAAATAGTTGTTCAGCCGGTGCCTATCCGACACTCAATTTGCGTGAATCAATTGTGTCATCGTTTGCTACCATCAGACAAAGTGCAATATTTCACTTTGGCAGAGAGACCAGGTCAATCCACAATTCCAATCACTTTGAAATTCAATGACCAAAACAAGACATGGATTTGCGGAATTCCCGATTTTTGTGTGAAAAACTCGGCTCTTATGTCCAAAGGTTTGATTGCTAACCCACACTGCTGGCCAAAAGGCGCGATTGTGTCAGTCGGCCTACTGTTGCTATTGATTATCGTGCCCTGTGTGTTAATTGCGAGTTTCCTGATAAGACACAAGCGAAACAGACAAAACAATGCAGCGGCTGAACAAATGAGAAAAAGATTCATAAATGCACGCAAAAGTGAAAACCAGGAAAGTCTGGAAATGAAAGAGATAAACCCCGAAAACAAAACTCAGAATAGGGAAAACCTGAACAAAGAGCGCAGAAAGCCATTCTCGCTAGCGAGCCTGAGAGAAAACAGAACCATGTCGTTGGCAGTCGCTTCTTTGGCGATTTTGGTAACGAATAGCTTCGCTTGTCAGGATGCTTACACTCGTCATTCCACAGAACTGATCTGCTCCGGAGACAAGTGCCAGCTGAGCTACAGACAAGAGATTCTCTTTGACGAGGTACACAATGACGCGTGCATTCAAATTATGCAACGAAATCAAACAGTTGGCCTAATTCACGTGATCCGAGTTGCTGAAGAGTTCACATGTGTGAAGGAAGTGATTGGTTACACGCGTGAAACAGAGCACACGGTGTATTCTGATTACCGTTGTGCAGGAATGGGAACGTGTGATGGAATCACGAGATGCGACGGTGTTACGGCCGATTCAGTGCCGCCTGAAGTTGAAGACAGCAGACCATATCCAGGGTATACTGGCTGCGACAAAGTTGGATGTGGAATTGCATGTGGGTGCATTCTACTCGTTGATGGGTGTCAAATTTACCGAGTCGCACACATCAGCACGCGCCCTGACATTTTCGAAATCTACAGGTGTTTAGGATGGGAACAGTCGACAATTGTCAGAGTAGAAAGCACTGTTCAATGAAAAAGACGAAATGAATAGCACAATTCGTCCCTACACGACAACACAGATTGGAAAGCTAAATGTCACGGTGATCAGTACCCAACAACCTCACCAAGCGCTTATGGAAAGATCATTCGCAAGCGCAGGGAACACGACGATCATTCTCCCTGAAAGGAATCAGCTACCGGTGATTTGCGCAACAGAGCATGACGCAGTGGATCACTTTGAAATGTGTGAAAACCAAATTAGATGCCAGTGTGCCACGAGTAGCGATCCAGTCAGTTGCTTTTGTGATTATGCAAGCCTGCTGCAATTGAAAAATTCCCCGGATAATGTGCTTCCACTAAGCATTCCACATGCAACTTACACATCAACTAACAAAAACATTAAGATGTATACACACTCGGAAACTACTACAGTCATAGAAACTACGTTTGCAGTTGAAACAGCGGAAATAATAGACAATAAGAAGTGCAAAGTGGGCGCTGTGAGCGTACAGGGTTGTTATGATTGTCAGGAGGGAGCAACTGTTGCTCTGACCTGTAACTCCGACACCAGCCATTGGATAGTCATCATTTGCGCAACGGAAACTCTATCCGCTCAATGCGGACCACAAGGCGTAGCCAATAAACTGCAGGTCTTCTTTGACCACGCAGTAATCAATGAGAATTGCACGGCAAATTGTGGAAAGGGAGAGAAATTCCTTTTGGCAGGTACTCTGGGGTTCCACCCACATGGACCAGACCACCCGATAATCCCAGGAAGCACTACAGTTGTTCCCCCAAGTGATCCCTTTGATTGGTTCAGACACTGGAAATTACCCGATCTGACACCTATTATAAACACGATCAAGGAACACTGGGAGTTCGCTCTACTGACAATTTGTGGAGTAGCTGGCATTGCTGGAATCACATATGTTTGTGGACCAATGGCTGTCCTCTTTATTGTCAAAGGAATCTTTTCGATAGTCTATGCCCTCATTGGAATAATCCTGAAGACTATCGGAATCGTGCTCCGTGGTGCGCGCGAAATATGCGCCGCACCGCGCAGCCAATCAGCATAAAGGGGCGGAGCCTAAAAGCTCCTCCCACTGTACAGGCCCCATAGTTAATCATCAACTCGCCGTCAATTATCCCCCAGGCGACATCCCTCATATTCCAATTAGTTAAGACACAAACATAAGTCTCTAGAAAACATATACTCTCTTATTCTATGGAATGCATCAGAATACCTGATTTAGGTAATTAATGTCTATCGACGCCAATCTGGCAAAAATGACAGTTAACCCGAAGAGCAGCGGCTCGGAGGTGCTGGCCTACATGGACAAAAGGCTGGAGACGATGGAGAAGTCGCTCATGAAGTTCCAGGGAGACGTCATCTCCAAGCTTGGGAGCATCGAGCTCAAGTTGAGGGAGCACGAAGAGAAGCTCAACACGATCGTTGACAACACCAAGAAGACGAACCCTTGTGCCTTCTGCGAGGAAAACCCCGACGGCCACAAGACCTGGCGGTGAGACAGTTAGAAAAGTTTACATCCACATTCAAAAGTTCAGCTGTGGAAAGTACACGAACGCCACGACCAAAATGAGGCGCGCTATGGAGTTGGGCCTCTGCCTCAGATGTCTTGTGCAGATCGAAGACAACGGAAACCACCAGTGTGACCTCCGATGTGCTGCATGCGGAGATGAAGACCACCACACCTTGTTGTGCTCGAACAAATCGGGCATGGGACCCAACAGGAAGAGGCCCCGGAACTGAGGTGAGTAACAGAAAAAGAAAAGAGAGAAAGAAAATCTCACTTCAAGTGACTATTCTTCACAGTTACACCATAAAGGTCACATAAAACGACCTTTACAGCACTCTACTTCGTCTCTGTCCGTCTCCGCTCTCCGTCCGTCTTCGCCCGTCTCCGTCTCCGCTCTCCGTCTCCAGCCGTCTTCTCGTCCGCCTTCGCTCCGTTCAAGCTCTACTGCCATCTTCAACCCAACTAGTGAGTCCTTGTTTCCCCCTCTCCCCTTCCCTCTTGGCCCCCTGGCCCCCGGGAGAGGAATGGCCATAGTTCCAACGGCCACCCATTTCTGTTCATACTCACTAGTAGGCTCTATGGCTTTGTTCTATTGTTATAATAGTTTATTACTGTTTTGGCCCCCCTGGCCCCCGGGAGTGTCGCCGCAGAGCGCTCTCCGCAAGCCCCGCCCCTTCGATCGGCCGGCTGCGGCAGTGTCCTGTGTTGTTCGTGGTGCAAGGTGACTAGTAAACCCCGTTTGTTGCAGTTGGTTCCCTTGGTGTGTGAGTGAGTGAGAGAGAGGAGGAGTGAGAGTGGGAGAGGTTTAGAGGTATTTGAGTGTAGTGTGAGTGGCGTCCGCTACAAACATTTTATTTTTTATACCCAAGCCGACCGAGCCGGGCCGTACCAAAAAAATCCCTCGGCCGTCATTGGAGAACCCCGGAAATATATAATACGAAAAAAAATACTGTGGTTCAAAAAACCCAATTCTCCTGGAATACCCTAAATCGTTTCGTTTTAGGCCAACGTCTGCTACCCCATGGGATCATCATCCGGGAGCTACTTCGTTAAAATGGCGAAACGTGTGAGTTTTTGCTTTAAATCCGTAGTTGCTTTATTGTTTTGTTAATGGGTAACTTTCACTTACTTTTTTCAGTCTCTCGCAGAACTCCTGACGGAGGCCGTCTCGAACTACGACCGCAATAAAAGATCGAATAACGTGGGTTCACGATAATTTGATAACTTTTTTTTTTTTAAATTTCAGACTGAAGACCGCCTGTCCGGCCTCCCTCAAGTCTATATCGACATGATTGCCAAGCGAGTGAGTTTTTTTTTTTATTAACGCAAGTTGGCTAAATATGGCCAGGGGTGGGCTGTAAGTTTGTAGTTCGATTCTACTCCACCCCCTCTTGGTATAATTTTGTAATATCGATTGATTTTCGTGTAGAATTGATCGATTTTGGGGTATCGATCGATGCTTTTGACCGCCGCCACCCTATTGACATTTAAAAAGTTTGTAATCACAAACTGCGGCCTACCGCTGAATATGGCGCCAGCGGCAATTTTTAGTCAGGCATGGGCTAAAAGTTTACGATATACCCTTCCCCATTTTCGTGATAAATTCAGAATTTTATGGGTGTTGTATGGTATTTCCTAACAGCCGGTTGTCAATATGGGACACAATGACGCCATCTTCTTCACAGCGTTACCAATAAACTCCATTCTTTGTGGGTGGTCTACCGTATTTTCTACCAGCCGGCTGTCAATAATAGGTCAAAATGATGTCATAATTACAGCGATACTAATAGTTGTGGGTGGTCTACAGTTTTTTCGTGCCTCGTGCCACTCGGGTGTCAATAGGGCAAAATAACGTCAGAAATTCTCTGACTCAGAATGGTACCTTGAAAAATAAAGTTGCAACCCCCTGACTGTCCCTTTAATAACCTCACACCCGCTGGTTTTCTCTGTCGTTTGAGCGAAAATGCACTACGTAATTACACATTTCATGTTTTTGTTTTTCAACCAAAAAACGTATTTTTCAGCTGGATCCGAAGAGTCTCGTTCGCCTTCAACTCACGTGCAAGAAACTCTTCGCGAAGGGCCTCTCGGCGCAGCGCCTTCTCACCTGCCCTGTCTACATTTATTACGACGTTAGTTAGCTACATTATGATTTTAAATTTTGCTTTTTCAGGGCAGAAGTTTCAAGTTTTACCGCAGTCTCCTTCATCGCTCATTTGAGCAGTTCGAGGAGTCGAATTTTCGTTTCAAGGCCGTCTGCATGAATATTCAGACCGTAAGAATTCAGTGAATTCACTTAAAATTCGATTTTTCAAGGTAAGAACCACTTCTGAGCCGTTGAAGAGTTTCATGGAAAGTCTGGGCGGAAGGGGGGCCGTCGAAACCCTCAACACGAAGGGATTCATCATGCCTCCCGATGTGGATCCCGTTCTCTTCAACCAGTTTCTTCTTGTAAGTAATTAATCTCTATCGGGGCTTGAGACAATTGGTCGATGTGTTGGATTTCGCCCAAGCGTGGTTAGAAGTGGCCCAAAACCTTTATGCCTACATTGACTGCCCTACCCATCCATATTTGGGCCCTAAATATATGAGTAACCGACTTAAATTCAGGAATTAGGCTCCGGGGTTTATAAAATTTGCGGATTTCAGACCGATGAAACCGAACCTAGTCTGTTGTTTTGAAATTTTAAATGTGCACAAATTAACAACGTACCAACCCCTCTCTGAAAGCGCGACCCCACCAACTGCAACCGTAACCCAGCGCATGCGTTAAAACATGGGGTCGTCCAAGTGTGTTATCAAAAAGTACTTAAGGGTTATATGAATCTGTATACAAAGCTTGGTTTTCAAATGTTCTTTTTGTGGGGTTGCCAAGGTGGTGGTGGCTTGTAGGTCAGCGGTCAACGAACAAATGGTTCGGATTGTGCTGGGAGTGGGGTCAAGAAAAGCCCATGGGGGAAATTCAGTTAAACCCCCCAGCCAATTCAGTTGCGCCCCCCAAAATAGCCGCTCGGTTTGGCCCCCCAGACAATTCAGTTGAGCACCCCACTTCAGGTGCCGGTCAGGTAATTCAGATAAACACCCCATCAAATTCATTTAAGCCCCCCATAGCTGAGTATCCAATTCCCAACGCTTTATTGGCGTACGCAGCTAAATTTGTGTTTTTAGGATTTTGAATTTTATTTCACTTTGATTTTTTATTATCGTTTTAATAGTGTTATGTTTAGTTATAATCAATTAATATTATTAATAGTTGCCTATTTTAGTTGTTCACATATATTTTATTGTTTTTATTACGTTTTGCTCATTTGAGTTACACACCATGGGCATTTTTTATTGATTAATCTATTTTTTTTTTCTAAACTTGGCGCTAAAAGACTAAAAAAATTACCGATAATAAGTCTGCTTAGGATTTTTATCGTACCTTTCGGTGTGAATTTGTAATTTACCTAAATTGTTCATATGGGGGGGGGGCATAACTGAATTAGATGGGGTGTTTAACTGAATTAGCTGGGGGGGGTTTAACTGAAGTATTCGTATGGGGGGCATAACTGAATTATACGGGGGGTTTATCTGAAGAAGTTCCGGGTAGGCTAGTTAAGCTCCCCATTTAATTGCGGGGGGTTAAACTGAATTCAGACAAACACCCCAGGATACATAATTCAGTTACGCCCCCCACCTACGGAAGTTCACAAATTCGCATTGATTGGGGGGCCAAACCGAGCGTGGGGGGCCAAACTAGGGTGGGGGGCTTAACTGAATTTTTCCCAAGCCCATGTTTTGGGGACACTTCGATTGCGTTGGCGGTACGAAAAATAGTGGCGGATAGGAATTATTTTTTAAGTGTGTAAAAGTGAAATAAAAATGGTTAAAATGAGTAATTGTAACTTACGATGGCAGATGTACCCTCGTAAGTGGAGGCGGTGCTCTTACAGTGTTTTTTAAAGTGCGGCGTTCATGCAAAAATGCCGTACGTACCAGTGTTTTTCTATTCGGCAACCCAATCAAATTTTAAAACAAGGCGTAAATTTACGTTTGTTAACGAGAAATACGGGCCATTCTCCGAATCATAGAAAAACACCCTTGAATCGTGTAGAAGTAGGTGGCTTGGGTTGGATATTGACATCCAAAGTCTCATAGTGCCAGCTTGTTAATTATGAACATGTATGGAAATGTGAAACAGCGCCATTTTCTGGGGATTGGGTTAGCAAACGGAGATTTCTTGCGCTGTTGTAACGGCGGTGAAGGAAATCGCGCTCTAATGCAAATTTTTCAGACGGTAATTTCTTTTAAAGGTATATTAAATTTCCCCTATCCAGCGGTGGACGGCCCTGGCCCCGGCCCTAGGGCCTAGGCCTCATTGGGCCCAGGCCCTATAGGGCCGAAGCCCTATGGGGCCTGGGGCCGGCCCTAGGGCCCTATAGGGCCTGGCGGGAATTTAAATTTTTTGAATAATTCGTAATTTTTTGGCGGCAATTATGTATTTTCAAATTTATTTTTATTTTTAAAGTTTATTTTTCGATAATGTTTACCACAATTATTTTTTAAATTATTTTTTTATTATTTTCCTATCAATAAAAAGCAAAATCATCAGTAAACGTATATTACAAGTGAAATTAGGAATAAAAATAGGAATAATATTTTTCTAAAATAGGCGGAAATAAAATAGTGGAAATTTTATTGAAAATTTCAATTTAAAAAAGTAAAATAAAATTTGAAATTGCATCATTACCGCTAAAAAATTACGAATTATTCAAAAAATTTAAATTCCCGCCTGGCCCTATGAGGCCTAGGCCCTATAGGGCCGGCCCAAAGCCCTATAGGGCCAGTTATCGTCCACCCCTGCCCTATTAATTTTTAGGTAAGGTAGGTTTTCTTGGGACGGTCCGCGAAAACCAACCATGGCAACATTTGGGGCCGGCCCGAATTTTTTTTTTCGCATTATTTGTGATCTTTATATTGAAATCGGGCATGCATTTTGGGGCGGGCCGTGGAAATTGGGATTCGGGCCGACCCGGGTCGGCTCCTTGCCATTGTTGGCGAGAACTATGCTTTTCAGGGCTTCGAAGTGTCTTCGCTGACCGTTGACCGCATGTCTGATGAATTTTTCCAGTTGCCCGCTGTGAAACAGGTAAACTCCCTATTTGCCATAACTAAATTTCCGCATTTTCAGCTGAATTCTCTGGAAATGAGGGAAAATGTGGATTTTCCCCCGTTTATTCACTACTTTCTGGGCACGAATATCCGCAGCTTTAATATTCAGTTGGATCGTGATCGGTTGGATCCCGCCAATTCTGAAAGGATGAGCGTTGTTTTGGAGGTATGTTTTGCTTTTTTAAAAATTTAACTTTGATGCAATTTTTGCAGGAGTGGGTCGCGAACAAGAGGGTCATTGAGAAGATTTTCATCTATGGTTTCATCTTGAAGGAGGAAAGTCTCTCCTCTCGTTGGCAGATTGTAGAAAGCGGCGTGGAAGAGCCGCCCCATCGCCCCTTCGTCATCAAATATCCCAGGATCATTCACTACCGCGGTAGGTATTTTTATTTCAATCCATGGCGCGGGGGACCTACGTGTCGTTTTTTTTGGCGCGGGGGACCTACGTGTCGTTTTGACCCTGGGCAACGTAACGGCCGTCGTTCCGACGCCTAGGTCCCCGGCTACATAAAAACAATGTTATAATTGGCCACATGGAGTGTTTTTCGAAAGCTGGGATCACGACACACACTTCGAAAGTGACAGTTTATTGATTTTAACCGTTTGATAGGTGTGGGTGGCCCGTGTTTATGGAACACAAGAAAATTTTGGTTCATGGAAGGGGGCCTACGTTTTTTTCCCATTGAGATCACTTGGGGGCTACGTTTTTTACCCACTAACAGTGCTTGTCGAGGTATGATTTGGAATCATACGAGTAAAGGCTCGGGGATTGGTGACATACCTGAGCACCAAGCATGGCAAAATTTGGGGCTGGGCCGAGAAAAATTTTGAAGCGGGCCGGCCCGAAAATTTTTTTTTCGTTTTCTTTGATTTTTACATTGAAAAAAGGCATAAATTTTCGGTTGAGTCGGCCCGGGCCGTGAAAAATTTTGGAGCGGGCCGGCCCGTTGCCATTCTTGCTGGGCACGAAAGGGAGGAGTCTCAAAAAATGGTCCCACAAAGGAGCAGATCCCCAAAAAATTGGTGGACTCCCTTTTTTCAGAAGCCGTCACAGCAAACAAACCACCACTCCCTTAAAAACCAAGCTCCCCTATGCACGTGTCAGGGTATGATGGGTGACGAGTTTGCACAGTAACCAATGCGCACCCCCCCCCCCCAAATCTTTTGCAATGAAGTCTATGCTTCGCGGGTGTTCTATCGTTTTCTTGCCAGCCGGGTGTCAATAGGGGGCCAACATGAAGTCAGTTTGATCGTTGACACACGCTGCTTTTGTAATGCAATGCTGCAAAAGCAGGGTTTGGGCAGTGGATGCCCACGGCCCCTTATGGTTAACAGCATGGCAGCGGGCCGGCCCGCTCCCAAATTTTTCACGGCCCAGACCCGACCGAAAATATATGCCTTTTTTTCAATGAAACGATCAAAAATAACGAGAGAAAAAAACAGTTTCGGGCCGGCCCGTTTTTGAAATTTTCTCGGCGCGGGGTGGCCCCAAAATTTGCGACGTTTGGTTAAAGGGCTCGTCAGGGCCCTTTTCACATTCGCACGATGATGAAGACTTGGCAAGCATTTTTCGCACAACCGTTGGCTGGAGTTGTGTTCGGAAAATAATTTTATTTGGAAAGACGCGATTTCATACGGTTATTTTCGAATCGGAAAAGTCCCCTGAGGGTCTCTTTAACGCCAAGTCCAAGAAAGCTCTGTGGCCATTATAACGACAATCGACTTTTAAAATGGACAATATTGCTCTGCAATTAAACGAAACTTAACAAAACTCTTGAACTAAGAATAAGCGGTGCATACTTTTTTCGGGAGCTCAAAAAATTGAGATACAAAAAATTAAATCTTTCCTGATTGAACCGATGGAAAAATTCAATTTTAAAGTCAGAAACATGATGTTTTTTATTGACTTTAGTTTTTTAAACTGTGTGTTGAATTTTATTATCCTTGTCTCATTTTTCGTGCTTGAGACTCGAGTTTACCATAGAAGCCGTCTTAAAGGCAGCGTGTCACCAAAATTCGACCATTTCAGAATTTAAAATTTATACTTTGGAAAGTTAGACCTTTCGAAGACGATTTTGACAATGTATATATTTTGCCAAAAATGTGTTTTCACTGCTTATATTTGTCTCCTCAAAGTTTTCCCGCGAAATTTTTGAACTGCAATTAGCATGCCGCTCTCTCCATTTCTAATGGTGAAAATGGATCTCTCGTCTCACGGCACGCTGTGTACAGGTCCACCCGTACATGCGTTCATTTTTCATGGCACACTACCTTTAATACCTTTAATATGTAAATTTCAGTTGTTCGTGCGGATGGGGCTGTCCTTTCTGTGAAGGCTGGCAAAATTGGACAGAAAGAAGTGGTCGAATTTGAACAAGAAGCACGCCCGTATTCGGCCTTCGACGACGGACAAGCGGGAGAAGAATAGGAAGACGCTATTATACAGATCCACCCACCGCATTTACTCGTTAGACTGATTTTCTACTTGTTCGTTGTTAAAAGAATTCTCAGATTAGATTTATACACGGTTATGTGAGTTTTGACCACATTGTTTTGTTCCCTTTGCATATGCTAAATAAAATTATCCATGTCTTCTGTTAATTCGAAGTAATAAGCATTGCAGGTGCCGAGTTGTACATTTTGAATCACGTGTTCAGTGGTAGATCGGATATTTTGGAGCGTATGCCAAGTGTGGCGCAGTTTTGCGTACTTACTTGGGTATTTTTTGCACTTGTGGGTACTAAATTTGGCGCCTGACGCACTTTTGCGTACTATTTCGCCGTCTGACACAAAATTGCGTTCCAATTTTGTTATTCCGCGTACACTTGCGTACTAATTTGGGTACGCACTTTTCTGTACCACCCACTTTAAGTCTTGGACGCACTTTTACGTACTTTTTTGGGAGTAGGATGCACCTTTCTCACGTTTTTCGGCGTTGGACGCACTTCTACCTATTAAATTGTCCGTCTGAAACAATTTTAGCGTACTTATGTGGGTGTCGCACGCGCTTTGACCTATTAATTTGTGAATCTGACGCACTTCTGCGTATATTTTCTGTAAATTTGTATAATAAAGCCTTGCAAAATCGAGGCCCGATCGAAAATCATCGATTTGGAAAATGCTTTATCGCGACGCGGAAAATTAGCGATTTGAGTGCGCCCGGTGTTTAACAAGTGTTTCTCTGAAAAATTTAATAGTTCCCATTAATTTCACGTGTACGCGCAGAATTTTACATCTAGAGCACAGAATTAGCCCCCCCCCAATAATTTCAAATTTAGTAGTTTAGTACGGTATCGTCTCGGGACCCAGCGCCTACGAGCCAGCCGGCTCTTCTTAATGGCTAATTTCTTCCTATTCTAGCGCTTTGTTATTTATTTATGAAAATAATGTTTTTATTTTTTTTAAATTATAAAACAGCTTAAAACATAGTGTAATCTGTTGGTTTTTTTTCTGAACAATGATAATCAAAAAGCGCAATGTTAACAAAGCACGCAAATCGCCCGCCCACTGCCCAAAGCCTTTTTATTAGCACACTGCAGTGCTATCAAAAACGGCATTGGAATTTTGCCAAACTCCGCCCATTTTCTCTAAATTTTCCAACTCTGAGTGTGCAAAATCTACACATTGACAGATGCAGGGGTGGACGAGGGCCGGCCCTATAGGGCTTTTGGCCGGCCCTATAGGGCCTTGATAGGGCCTTGGCCTTATAGGGCCCAGGCCCTATAGGGCCTGCGCGGGAATTTGAAATTTTTGAATAAAATGGAGGTTTTGTGACATTTCGAAGACTAAGATTCTTTTTTTATATTATATTTTACATAATTAAATTTTAATTCTTTAAATAAAATTTTAAAAAATAATTTTGAAAGTTTTTAAATTTAAAAAAATGATATGGAACGCGGATATTGTCAACCGAGGGAAGCTGGGAACCCTGCGCTCAAAGTTATGGCACGAGGGATCCAGTCGGTCTTATAGTAAGGGTGCTCTGACGCCAGGCATTTTGGAACAAGAAGATGATCTGAGGACTGATAACATCTCACTCATACTCTATCTCTCCACACACTCGGGGTTGTGCTTCTTTCGCAGACCCCGACGACTCAAATAGGCTGTTATCTACGATAGTTCATTTACAAAGAAAACTACGTGAGAAATAAATAAATGAAGAAGAAACTCTGGCACCGCCAGTCGCCTAGGAGCCCATGGGCGCTCTCCGATGTTGCGAGGCGCCGCCCATTGAGGTCGGATGTTCGGCCGAGGGTTATTGGAGATTGAGCCCGCGAAGCTGGGCGACAATATTTATTGTGTGAATCTCAACAAATGAACAACAGTGTAACAACTTGTGAAACCAATCCACGAAAGTAAAGAAAAAACTGTTTTGTGTAAACAATTTGAATTCCCGCTCAGGCACTATTAGGCCAATTGGCCCAATAGGGCCGGCCAAAAGCCCTATAGGGCCGGCCCTATTGGGCCCAGGCCCTATAGGGCCTGGGCCCTATAAGGCCAAGGCCCTATCAGGCCCAGGCCCTATAGGGCCGGCCCTGGGCCGTCCACCCCTGGATGAGCTTGACGTTGTTGTTCTGTGAGTGTGCCCAGGCCAAACATCCACAGATCCTTTCGTGGCGGGACCTCTTATAACCGGCAAACTGACATTGGCATTTTGCAGCCGCCTCGTTTTTCCCGAAATTCAAACTGGTTCGATGCATATTACCCATTTTACCCATTTATGTGGCTTTAGTTTGCACCCATTTTACGATACCAAGTACCCATTTTTGGCCCATATGCCCCATTTTTGGCTCTTTCTTCTTCATATTCTACTAAATCTAACCCGTTTCAGACAATGGCTGGCCTCCCGTTGCCGGAACCTCCGTTTTATAAGGTAATTTGAGTTATCGATTGCCTTAAAATTCGGATTTAGGGGTCTTCTCCCAAACGCCTGAAGCTGCACAACGACGACTGCAACAATAATGTAAGTGGATTACTTTACAATGGTAAAACTTCGTTTTAGGACCAGTTATTGCTCCCCGACATGCCACAATTCATCATCGATAGTATCGCTAAAAATGTGGGTTTTTATTGTTATAAAGGGTTTTTTTATTGTTATACTAGCAAAAAATACTGATTTTTAAAATACCTCCCCTTTTTTTAAATACAAAGACCCCTCGGCGGTCAGAATGAAATGTTAATTGGGGACACTCCTATTGACACCCGGCTGGGACGAAACATGCAGGATCTCCGACAACGGGTTTTTTTCATAGTTCTCACGGGCCGGGCCGACTTGAAAAAAATCCTCGGCCCGGCCCGGCCCGCTTCGGCCCGTCCACTCGGACCACCCAGTCAAACTGTCACCCACACGACCAAGGTTCGATCCCGGTCGGGACACGTCATTTTTGCTAACTTAAAATTAGTTTGAATGTGTAATAGAAGTATAATGAAAATGTTTCCGGGGTTTAAAAAATTTGGCGTAAGCTAAAATAACGATTGAAAGAATTTTTAATTTGACAAGTTTACAAACCGGGCCGAAACGGGCCGACACTTTTCTCGGCCCGGCCCGGCCCGTCTCGGCCCGCGGGCCGGCCCGTCATTTCAGAACTATGGTTTTTTTTTAACAAAACGGGGTCATTGGATATGGCGCAATCGTTTAGCAATGTCTGGTGGGTTGTGTGTCGCAATTGGTACCAGCCGGGTGTCAGTATAGCGCCCAAACTTACGATTTATGCCGAAATCACTAAATGTTTCGAATCGCTTTGGTTAGATTTAGTAGAATATTTCGAAGGAAACCCGTGTTAAGCCGAAATGGGTAGTTGTTGTGGTAAATTGGGTAAAATAGGTAATGTGCGTCGAGCTACTGTGAATTTAGGGGAAATCGAAGCCGGCGAAAACGGCAATGGCAGTTTGACTGTTATGAGAGGTCCCGCCACGAAAGGATCTGTAAACGGCCTGGGCACACTCATAGAAAAACATACTTGGGCTACCTACCGCGGCTGTAAGCTCAACTGTCAATGTGCTGATTTGAATGAACTGTCAATGTGCTATCACTATGCTCTACCGTATTCGTACCAGCCGGGTGTCAATAGGACCCAAACACGTCATAACGACCCATGCTCCTTTTCAATCCAAATT
Organism: Oscheius myriophilus; assembly: GCA_964057215.1. NCBI lineage: Eukaryota > Metazoa > Nematoda > Chromadorea > Rhabditida > Rhabditidae > Oscheius > Oscheius myriophilus. The sequence continues at coordinate 24,602,830 of OZ059905.1, forward strand.
TGAAAAGGCAAGTTATGGCACAAAACCGACCCATTGCTTTGAATGGGCGCAAAGCGCCAGAGCGGTTCACGGCCGCACTTTGGTATCCTCCCTCGCCCCCCCCCCCCCAACCGCATTATTTTCCCTCTGGAAATACTTAGTCTAATACACTGCTGCACTGCTAACTAACAAACTGGAATCTACCAAGTGTATTTTGGGATTCTATATCCAGGGGTGGGCCATAGGTTGTACAAACTTTTTATGTCAAGTGCCGGCGGTCCAAAACATCGATCGATACCCGAAAATCTATCGGTTTTACATTAATATCAATCAATATTACAGTATTTTGACCAAGAAGGGGTGCATCAGTATCGAACTGCAAACGTATAGCCCACCCCTGTCCATATTTGTGGGTAATTAGTACCAGCCGGGTGTCAATAGGGCCCAAACTGACGTCATTATGACCCCCACATTTCCCTGTGTGATTAAGCTTGGAAAAAGCAATGAGTTACCATTGGGCGCTCCGGATATGCCGAAAATCTCATTTCGGGAATTTTCAGCTGGATGTGAGGAGCAGCGTACACCTGCAGCGCTCATGTAGAGCCCTCTACTACAAGGGATTCGACGCCCAGCGGCTGATTTCCTGTCATTTGAATATCCTTTGCCAGGTAGCTCTTTGCATTATTTTGTTTAATATTTCAATTCAGATTGACCTATCCGGTGACGATGCGGAATTGAAGCTCCTCTTTTTCGACAGCGCCAATCGTGAGATCAATTGGTCCGTGGAGCAGTTCGACGCGACGAATTTCCGGTGTCAGGCCGATTTTTTGGTCTATGTAAGTCGCGAATTCCTTTTTTTACGGATCTTTTTTAAGGTTTTCCTGACGTCCGATATCATCAGGAGTGTCACGGAGTGTCTGAAGGGAAGAGGGACCATCGACCGGCTGCTCCTCTACGTCGAATTCCCTCGCGACGCCGATGCGAGCATTTTCAACCGATTCCTGCAGGTAAATTCATAGTTCTGGCGAGAAGGGCTGGCCCGGAGGCCGGGCAAAAAACAACTCTGTGAATTTAAAAAAAATTTGTGAACTGAGCGTCCCATTGATGCCACTGTCTTATAAATTAGGACATAGTCAGAATCGGTCAAAATATGTTATTGACCAAATCTCCACTTTGGTCAATAACCTTCCTAGGGCCAACGTAGGCCATTTAAAAACTTTCAGGTCAACTTCGATTTTTTGGCCTGGGTTAAAGGGGCAGTAAGGCGGCTTTTCATTTCAGTTTTGATCGGTTACGGTCGGAAATTATGCGAATTAACTAAGCTGAATTGTCTCGCACCTTCCTCTTTTCCACCGCTCTCTCAGCCAATTAGAATGAAATTCGGCTCATTAGCATGCCTTGTAAATGCCGGACAAGCAGGGCGAACTGTCCGTCTACAAATCTATAGACGGAGACCAGGTTTTGATGACTTTGAAGCGTATTTTACCGAAAACGGTAATTTTTCGACCCATAGTCATATATATTTTCATAATCAGCGAATTTTTCTCTCCTAAGTGAGCTAATGTTGTAAAACCCGCCTGACTGTCCCTTTAAGGTAGGGGAGTACTGTATTTTTGTAAAATTGGTCAAAATTAGTGGAAACAGGGTTTTTCCAGTAGCTTTAATCTTGTATACACCAAACCCAAACCCGTAAATAGCGATATGTTAGTGTTCTTTAGCACAGGACCCAAAAACCTCAAAAAAGTGAAATGTTGCGTTCGAAAAAGCAGTTTTTCGACTTTTGATTTGATCAGGAAGAAATTCGCTTTTTGTAGGTCAAATATATTTGGCGAAATTTGGGGCCGGGCTCGCAAAGGTTTTTTTAGAGCCGGGCCGAGGAAAATTGGGGTTTTTGTCAAGAAATATCAAATTTTTTTTTTGCGCTGCCCGTCACGGCCGGTTTATGAAATTTCAAAATTGTCTAAATCGATATATTTTAGACTGTTTTAGATAACTTAATAGTGTTGTTTACTTACATATAATTTAAAATTAGTTGTACAAAAAAATGACACCGACCGGGATCGAACCCTGGTCGTTTAGGTGGAAATCTGACTGGGTGGTCCAAGGTAAACGGTCCGGGCCAACCAAAATTTTCCAAATGGCCCGGCCCAATTCAATCCCTTTCCCAGTTTTACGACATATGTGAAAAACTTTTGCTACATCGCCCAATTTCGCTCTTAGCTCTGTGCAAATGATACCAGACGCGAATTTGCGTACGAAAATCCTGTGTTTTAGGACACGTACGCAATACTGCGTCAGGGTTACATTTGCGAATCGGCCAAGAAGCAAAATTGGCGAAGATTATATATACTTTTGAAACTGATTGTATGGCTGTTGTTATGTTTTAGCCTGCGTCTTACAGACAGCAAAGGAATTGGCATAACGGCCGGGTGTAGCGGATGTTAGACGGACCCCTACTCATAAATACTGATACCTAGAGCCGACAAAGGTCGGGTCCTTCTCTCTAAACAAGCCTTACTTAAACTACTAAAAGCATTAGAAAGTAAAGAATATGTATAGATTCATATAACAATGATAATAAACAGATAAGCACTGACTGGTGATAAAGTCAACCATTCGTTGCGAGCGAGCTAGAGAGAAGGCGCAGATCAGTCCCGCCCCCACCGCCCACGCCTTTTGGGCGGGACGGTAGGCTTGGGCCTAACACGCATCCCCTTTTAATGACAGGCTCCCGACTGTCTAATTTAGAAAGAAACTGAAAATAACAATAACACTCTAATACCAAAAAAATGGGAGCACTCACAATACTATATACAGACTCCTTGGTTCCTTCGGCGACAACGCCTCGTACTTCTTCGTAACATCTGTGGACCCTCGACGTCGGCGATCCCTCTTCCAGCGTCCGGTGACGATTCGTCCTTCTCAGCAGCGGTTGAGTTCTCCTCCAGGGGTACATCAGCGGCCTCAGCAGCTTCAGTTTCCTCCTTTCTCCTAGTGTTTCGGTTCCTCCTTGCGGTCGATGGATCATGTCCTTGCTCAAAGGGAACGGCTGGTGCGGTTGAATTTCTGGCTATGGCGGCTCGGTTACCACATGTATGTGGGATGTCGGCGGCTCCTGTTCCAGAAACAACGGCATCTCCAACCTGATGTTTGGCAGCAAGTGGATCAGAAGTCGATGGCGTTGTCTCATTCTTTTCCTCTTCTTGGCGAAGTTGTAGCTTAACCGATGCAAAAGCAGCGTGGTACTTCTTCAATCGATTCAGGTGCGTCCATGAGGCTGATCCTCCAGTGATTGGCTTAATGAGTGCATTTGGCCTCCTCATTTCCAACACTCGGTAAGGGCCTTTCCATGGCCTATGCAACTTAGACGATGTTCCAGGTGCAACTTCGGCTCTCATCATCACTAGATCTTGAATATTCACATCCTTCTCTTCCACTCGGTGTCTGGCGTCGTATTTTTCTTTCCTGCGATCGGCAGCCATTTTCAGATCTTCCACCGTGAGCGTGAAGGCTTCTCGTAGTCGATTTGCCATCAGAAACTTGTAGTCAGGTGTATCAGCATATTGTGGTATTGGCATTCGTAGAATCCTCTCCGACGGCTGAATTGCGTCCCGACCATGGGAGAGATAAAAGGGCGTTTCCTGCAGCTCCGCATGCGGGGTTGTGTTGTAGGCATAGGTGGATGGTAGTATGTACTCGTCCCACTGCTCACTCCTCTTCTTGGCGAATATGGCTGCCATGTTCCCTATTGTTCTGTTGTTCCTCTCCACTACTCCGTTTCCTTGATGTGAATACGGTGATGATCTTCTGTGTTCAATTCCCAGGCTCTTCAGGAGATCCTGGAAGTCTTTGCTCAGGTACTGTGTTCCTCGTCGATCACTCCTTGGCAGTACCACGTTGATTGTTCCATCTTCAGCAGGGGGATTCCGTGACAGAGCATCAGCCATCTGGTTCCACTTTCCTGGACGGTATTGGATATCCAGGTCAAACGGAGCCAAGCTGAGTTGATATTTCATGAGTCGAACATCCAAATCCTGGCGATGAAGTAGTGCTCGGAGTGGAGCATGATCTGTCAACACAGTAGTTTTCGCTCCAGTGATGTACGGGGCAAAGTGCTTCACCGCAAATACGATTGCCAGCGACTCCAACTCAATGGCGGGATACCTTTCCTCGTGCTTGTTCATTCTTCTGGACGCAAAAGCAATAGGATGGAGATTTCCAGCATCATCCTTTTGCAACAGACATCCAGCCACTGCAACTTTTGAAGCATCCGTGTGGATCTCGAACGGGCGACCCAAGATTGGGCTTTTCAACACTGGTGCAGATGTGAGAGCAGATTTCAGAGCATCGAAGGCTTCTCCTTGTTCACTCTTCCAGACATACGGTTCTTCCTTCTTCATCAGACGATTCAGTGGTGCGGCCATATCAGCATACCGATGGATGAACCGACGATAATGGCCCGCTCCTCCAAGGAATTGTCGCAGCTCCTTCACATTCTTCGGCTGAGGAAACTTCTTGATCGGCTCCGTGTTCTTTGGATTAACTCGAACACCTTCTTCCGATAGGAGAAATCCAAGGTATGGAACCTCTCTTTGACCAAAAATACACTTGTCGTGTCGAAGTTTCAGACCAGCTCCTTCCAGCGTTTTCAGCAGTTCCTCGATGTCCGTCAGGTGTTGTCGGTTAGTTGAGCTTGCCACAATGACGTCATCACAGTAGACAAACGCAGCCGCTTTCAGGTTCCGGAGAACATCAGTCATGCATCGAGTGAACGTGGCTGGAGCTCCACACAATCCTTGGCTAAGAACCAAAAACTCGAACTGTCCCGCAAACGTTGTAAATGCGGTTTTCGGCGTGTCCTCCGGTGACAGCGGGATTTGGAAATATCCAGATTGCAGATCAAACGTCGAGTATATCCTTTTTCCTCCAACTTGATCCAAGATGTCGATGATCAGGGGAAGATAGTAGGCCTCCTTTTCCGTTACCTTATTAAGGCGACGGTTATCTACCGTAAATCTCCAGCTCTTCCCATCTGCCTTCTTCACCAACACAACCGGCGCAGCGAATGGACTTTTCGACGGTTGGATCAGTCCTTCACTCAGCATCTTCTCCAGTTGCGTTTCGATCTCCTTTCGTTTTTCCAACGGTACTCGGTAGGGTCGAAGTGCAGGTGGTTTAGCTCCCGGGACAAGCCGAATCTCATGCTTGATTGGACCGGTGTATCTTCCGATTCGTCCATCTGCTCCAAAGAAAGCTCCTTTGTGTTGCCTTAGGATTGCTCGTAATTGTCTCCTCTCCGCTGCGTTGAACATCGACTCCTCCAGATTGACGGCATCTCCGATGTCAAACGATGGTTGTTCTCCTCGTGGAAGGTCACTTTCCCAGTCTGCTTCCTTGGGCACATGCTCTTTTACGAACGACACAGCTGGGTCGCTATCCGCAGTTACTTCCGCCTGTGCGATGATTTGGCCTTTCCTGAGTACAATCGGCTCCTGCGACATGTTCAGCAAGCGAACCGGTACTTTTCCATCTTGTGCGTTGGCTGAGGATCGACCGATGATGACTGACTGTTCGTCTTCTTCTTCTCGAAAGTTGCAGCTTGTTGTGTTTTCAATGATGAGATCCCATGACTCCGGCAGGTCCTTGTCCACTTCGCTCCAGAGAAGGTGATCCGACATTGGCTTCAGCGTGAACTCGCTTGGAACTCTTACAGCGTAGGTAGGCGTAGCATTTTCCCTCATTGACGCTCCAGGTTTCATCATTTCCAGCTTCTCCTTGGCCACAGTGACGACGTGCTTGGCGAAATCCAGCTCAATCCTAACGTCTTTCTTGTTCAGGGCATGCATAAAGTCCACTCCAAGAATTCCGGCTCCTGGGCAATCCTCGTCTCTTGTGACTTGGGTTCTGAATCGACAACTTGTGCTTCCAATGTGGAAGAGGGCATCCACAGATCCTAGGAACCTGATCTCCGTTCCATTTGCAGCTCGGGCGTGTCCTCTCGTTGGCTCGGGTGTGTCCAATTCGTAGATTTTTGCACAACGGGCAGCTGTCTCACTGATGAACGTCACCGAAGATCCAGAGTCCAACAACACGACCATCGGTCGGTTGTTCACGTAGATCGGAATGTACGGCAGGCGAGTTGCAGAAGCTCCTTGCAGAGAGCAAACCAGCGGAACGAAGGTGAAGATGGCTTTTGTGATTCCAAATCCTCCTCCTTGGTGAACTTCTTCCACTTCCTCATCTTCCGGTGCACTAGCGTTTACCGCGTTGACGAGAACTTGGCCTTCGACTTCATCCAATACAGTCTCCTTTCTGCTAACTTTCGGTGGCGGTGGTCGAGTTGGACGAGTGCGTGACGCGTCCGTCAGACTCTCCTTGACCTGTGCCTTTGCGAGAGCTGTAGCAAACTATTTTTGGCGCCGGCTGGCCCATCAGCAACGAGCGGAGATGTAGATTCCCAGGGCTAATAGTAGGATGGTCAGAATGGGTGCAAAGATCCACAGCAGTAGATTCAGTAGCGTTTCTTTCACAGTCTGCAAGTAGTTGTTGACGTAGCTCTTTCCAGCATCCACCGTGAATCCAACTGCGTTCTTAAATCCATCCGTGAGAGACGAGTACCATGGCTTGTGTTCCTTTGTCTCCTCAGCCACATGTTCCTTGATCTCCGAGTAGGTTCCACCAAATGCATGGGCATAGGTATCCTGAACTTCCTCTACTTCGTCTAAGCGGCGGAGGGCTCTTGCTTCTGGTTCTGGGGCATAATACCCTCCTCGAGCAGGGCTTGGCGCAGGTTTGTTGAAGATGAGGTTCAAGGGGTGGTAGTCCATCCTCCAGTCGGGCATCAGTTGAACGTCTTTCAGACCATGTTCTGTCGTAAAACTTCCATTCGGCAAGCGATAGACGGCTTCCACAGCTGCTTCGCACGGAATTGGCGTGCCCACAGTTTTCAGCTCCTTCGATCCTGGGATCACGAAGAAATCTCCTTCCTCAGCGACGATGGGTGTCTCCGCAAAACAGAGTCCATTTCTGGTGTGATTCCAGAATGTTGCAGTGGCCACGATTTTTCGGCAGGGATTGATGGCAAGAACTTCTCCAACAAATTTTGCAGCTACATCTTGGCGTCGAAGCAGAATCCTAGCAGCGGAGGTTGGATTGAGTACAGCCAGGGATCTGACGACCGAAGTTTGCTGATTGTGCAGTTCGCACAAATGTTGTCTCGTTGCGTGGAAGTTTTTCTCAATCTGTCGGTTAGCAGCTTGGATGACGAATTGAAGCAGGACATTTCGAGCCTCTTCTTCCTCCGAAGGCATCGAGCGAGTGGTGCGAATTTGATACGAGCCAGTGCTTCCGTCAAACGTGGTGTTAGAGAAGATCTTCTGCAGTTCTCGGTCCAACGTTTGAAATCCTCGTCCCGCTCCCGTTTGGTTTCCAGTGATGTAGACTAGATGCTCAGCTGCAGATGCAGCTGCTGGAGACTCCAAAACAACGGCTCCTTGTTCTTCCGTCACGACACGTGTGCGACGAAGGTTGGCATCTTGGACAGCAGCACGGTTTTCCCTGATGAAGTCTCGGATTCGGTTGCCCTCTGCCAGCGATGGGAAGGTGACGACAACTCCATTGGCAAGATGCCAGACGGTGGGCGTGATGCATGACACATCCTGGGTGGCGTTCGGAGACGTGAAGACAGCGGCCATCTGGAGTTCTTCAACAACGACCATTGTGTCCGTGACCATTGCGTCAAAGATGTTCGAATTGGCAGGGTTCTCTGAAGTCGGCTGCCTCCCAGTTTACAGTGTAGAACTCCTGCTGACAGGTTAAATCCGTAGCATGACATCCAGAAAGATCGCCCAGATTGCTCAATGGTTGGTCTAGGCTCATCCAAGCAACTTCTCCCTCCAACAGAAGATAGTTTGTGACGTTGGAGCATGTTTTGGTTAATCCGCGATGGTTGTTTGGCAGTGGTAGCATCGAAGACCATCGTCCAGGTGTCTCCTGGTACAGCGGGACCGAGTCCATTCGGCGGGCTTCCTTCATCCTCTGGCAGTGCGCAGCATCCATGGGCTCGACAAATGTTCGATGGGTTGTCTGAGTTCCACCGAGAAGTTCCATCCATCCGCAGACTTCCACAATTCTCTTGGAGCAGGCGTAGGCCGGGGCTGATTGGTAGTTCTCACTTCGAACGAAGATAGAGGCACGGGCTAACAACGGTGTAACAGTCGTGGCAGGTGTTGCACAATCCTCCAGTTCCGGTGGAGCGAGCAGGAATCCCTCTCTCGGCGAGTCGCAGAACAGATACTCCTCTCGGGCAGTCGCTGTTGTGGCCGCGTCGACTCCGGCCCAGCACATGGCAAGAGCCAGAACGCAGGCCAAGTAGAGTGGGGCAGTTCTCACAGCGTTGATTCGGCTTCCATTTCCTCCATGTCCAGTTTTTGGTGGGTTGGGATCAGGTTGCCAAACCCAGCGGCCACTGCTCCCATCAGGCGGGCCACCGTTGTCTCGATTCTGGCGGTTCTTGTTCTTGTTGTTTCCCTTCTTGCGATTGGATCCATCCTGGTTGTTGCCGTTCTCCTGACGAGAGGTTTGATTTCCGCCCTGGCGGAATTCCTGTTGACCTCCTTGGCGAGACTCCTGTTGACCTCCTTGGCAGTACTCCTGTTGACCTCCTTGGCGGTACTCCTGTTGACCTCCTTGACGGTACTCCTGTTGATTTTCCTGCCTCCTGTACTCCTGACGGTCAGAGTCCGTGAACCTTTCCTGGGGTCCTCCCCGGTAGTTCCCGAACTCCTGACGTCGGTCCTTATTCCAGAAGTTCGGTTGGTCTCCAGTCCGGATCGCCTCTACAGCTTCCTCCTGCTTGACCACCAGTCCGTCCAATTTCTGTGCCAAGGTCTCCATAGTGACACGTCCTTCCGGGTGAAGAGCATCATACAATTCGTCTTGTTGCCGTCCTCGCCCCATCCACTCATCCAACGTTGCGTTGTCCGGCATCTTCAGAAATACCTTCCTCAATTCCAGCCTGGCTCCACGGCTCAGAACACTTTTGATGGTGTGTTCGATCATGTTTTGATCGTCGTAGCAGTCCGTAGCCATATGGCCCACTCGTCAAGCAAATGCCAGGAATCCTTCCTCCGGTCCTTGCTCAGCAATCGCAAGACGTCCTTGAATCACAGCCCTGCTGGCCGCGTTGCCGACCAACAGACGTTTCAGAAGGGTGAGCACTCGGTCCCAGTTGTATCTTTGGTTTTCCGGAATGCTCAACCAGGCGTCCTTAGCTCGTCCACGAAGCAGCGTCGGCAACATCTGAGCTCCCTCTGCTAGCGACCATCCAGCGCAGTTTCCATACTCGTTGAGCTTCGTTACGAACTCGGTGAAGGATTCGTTTCTCTCTCCTCCGTACATCGGTGGTTCCGGCAAGTAGCTCCTCTTGAGCCTGCTCGAGACGCTTTCCAATGTCTCCAAGACAGCACGGTTCGTCACCCGCGCCATTCTGGAAGTTGAAGAAATTAGCATCAATTAGGAGAGAGACAAAGAGCGAATTACGACGAGAGTTTACAGGGATATGCACAGACTTTTGTTTCGGAGGCACAATTGGCAACACACGATTTCTCAGCCCTTTCCAAAAGTTGGTCCCTCGATTTGGTTTATCTCGTGGGTCCTTGCCCGTATCAGCTGGCTGGCAGCTGCCCTAGATGACCTCGGCGTTGTTTATCTATCGTATACAGCCGCCGTGGGTCAGATGAGGTCAACCCTGTTTACTGCGCCGATTAGCGGCGTGGTTACTGTAGCCATGGGAAGGGGCCGCTGTGCTGATTGGGGAGGATTTTGTGCCTTTGGGTTTTTCAAAGCTACTAGAGGCACGCAAGCACAGAAATCAGTACAGACCAACAGGCTTAGAAAGCATGGGCAGGAACCTGTTGGGGATAGGTTCGACACGAAATGAACCTCTTTGGCATAGTGTAGCCAGATGGGACATGGAACTGACGTGATCATAGAAAGGTCTAGTGCCTCAATATAGCAAGGAACTAGCATAGACAAAGGCAATAGGCCAGGAAAATCACGCCAGAGCAACAGGCAGACAAGCATAGAGAGAAATCCTGTTGGGGAAGTAATTCTGATTACAAAAACTTTTTGAACATGAACAGAAGATATTGGAAACGAATGATATAACCGAGGAATAAAAAGTTGTGCAAAGTGAGAAATAGTACGCCATTGTCAAAATTATTAACCAAAAGTAGTGTTTAAATTTTGGAATTTGGAAAATTAAAAATATAAATGTAAGCATACTGTTTCTCCTCTTTGCTCCTTCGTAGATGACGATGTCTCTGAACCAGTGAGATCCAGCGAAGGTCTTCTCCATGTCGTGGTAGACGGCACAAAACACAGAGAGGGGGGTTAGGGTGGGAAAGGGGGTTTGGGTTGGGGCACCAGTGAGTCTTCCTAAATAGAAGTGGACAAAGTCTCAAGTAGAGAAAAGGTCAACTCCTAGAAAGGGCGGGTTATCCGGGGCATCTCATAACCAAAACAGACACCTCTTGTTACTTTACGGGCCGAGATTCTGCACACACTCGGCCAAAGAAGGTGTAACCAAACCAAAAGGCTGCAGACTTATTGCCAAAAAGTACTCACTGGGAAGAATTTAGGTGCAGGGTCTCAACTAGGTTTCAAAAATGAGGTAGGGGGAGTCCTGCAACGAAAGTGAATGCAGGGACCTCCACTGTTATGTTTTAGCCTGCGTCTTACAGACAGCAAAGGAATTGGCATAACGGCCGGGTGTAGCGGATGTTAGACGGACCCCTACTCATAAATACTGATACCTAGAGCCGACAAAGGTCGGGTCCTTCTCTCTAAACAAGCCTTACTTAAACTACTAAAAGCATTAGAAAGTAAAGAATATGTATAGATTCATATAACAATGATAATAAACAGATAAGCACCGACTGGTGATAAAGTCAACCATTCGTTGCGAGCGAGCTAGAGAGAAGGCGCAGATCAGTCCCGCCCCAACCGCCCACGCCTTTTGGGCGGGACGGTAGGCTTGGGCCTGACACTGTCAAGAACCATGAACTTCTATAAATTTGTATTTTCAGCAGTTCTCCGTCTCCACGTTGACTTGCGCGAACCTGCCCCTGGAATTCTTCGAACTCCCCGGTGTCAAACAGGTTAGGATTCCTTTTCTTCTCCCTCCCCAATGCCTCATTTTCAGCTGAAATCTTTCAAAATGGGGAGAGCTTTCTTCCCTCTGTCTCTCCGCTACCTTCTGGAAACTGATATCCACAGCTGTGAGATTGTTCTCAACCCTTTGGGACGGAGGCACCGTCACGATTCCGAAGAACTACACGATATTTTGGAGGTATTTTTCACTTATTTTGTCTAATGAATTTAACAAATTTTCAGAAATGGACGACGAAGGAGAAGAGAATCGAATTTCTTGTTTTTGAATATTTCCACTGGGACGAGGGGAGCCTCTTCTTCGGCTGGAAAATCTTCACGGAGGGAAAGGAGATGCCGGCCGAGCGCCCAGTTGTGATGCTGCATGCGGGTGCCTATCCATCTTTTGAGAAATTCGACGGTACGTTTTGGGACCATCATGGGTCAAATGGGGGCTGCCATGGGTGGAGCATAAGTTTGTAGTTCACTTCTACTGCACCCCCTCTTGGTGTAATTATAGAATCGGCAAGCGGCTTTTAGTGGCTTTTCGTTGCAGGACCTAACTCCTCCAATACAAGGAAGTAAGGAAACAAAGATGCAGCAAACCTGGGAATACTGGCTTATTTAGTTCAGATGTTGCTTTATAAATAGGTAATAGACAAATGTACCATTTGGACTGAGTTTTTTCCCGGAGCGAAAATGAATACAACCCGAGATACACGGTTTTCTGTGTTTCTCTTCAATATTATCCAAGAACCAATATGTGCCAAAACTCACCCCAAATGATGCAATTTTGCTCTACAGATTGGTATAGAGAACAGCCAATTTGATATTGTGCCGACTTCACGTTTGCTGCATCTTTGTTGTGCACGATGTTTAACAGTGACGCCCTGTTCAGGTACAGTAAAACAGCTACCTCTGATTAAGCCTAATTCATGAATTTTATTGTTGAAACTGCAGATATGTCGGCGTAATACATTCCATGATGTCATTTTAAACAAAATAATCGAAAATTCCATGATAAAATAAATTTTAAAAGGCATTTTTCCATTATCAGTTTGAAACGCAGGGTTGTCGTTCCGGGACCCTCTTCCAATGAAACAGGCCGGTTTATGAAATACGGTCGCCGCAAACGTGAGAGTTCTGGGGTGTTTTTCTTTTATTTCTTTTTAAAAGTTGGTGAAGAACACTTCTATCATTTGGCCTGAGTTTTTTGCCGACCCAAAAATATCTACAGCCAAAGAAAATCGGTTTTTTGTTTCGTTATTTTCCAGTCGAAGAATTTTCGCGAAAAAACTCAGGCCAAAGAAGGCATTAATGAGCTAAAAGTTGACAAAAACAATGGTTGCTGAAAATGGTTGGAACGTCCAGGTTTGTGGCGGCCAGTTTCTGTTGCATGAGCCACCTGATTGTCGCGAATACGACATTTCCCGACCGGCTTCTTTCCATAATTGGATGAAATTTACGGTTTTCTTATTATTTCAACATCAAAAGAGAAAATTGCATGTTAAAATGAATAAAAATAAGCATTTTTAATTATTACTACTACAGTTTAGGCGTTTGGAATGGAGCGCGATTTCGAAAAGACCGCCCTTTAACCCGCCGGCCACGGCGAGCTGTGAACAAACAGTATTAAGTAATTTAAAACAGTTAAAAAATTATTGTACCGATTTACACAAAATTTAACATTTAGTTTTTTATACCCGGGTCGACCGGGCCGGGCCGTCCCAAAAAACTCCCTCGGCCCGGTCCGTGATTTGAGACCTCGCAATATCGATTGATTTTAATGCAACATCGATAGATTGTGGGGTATCGAGCGATGTTTTGGGCCTCCGGCACCCCCTCTTGACATAAAAAGTTTGTAATTACAAACTACAGCCCACCCCTGGGGGCTGGGCGGCTCTATTGTACCTTACCCACCAATGAAAATTTACCCGGCCCATAATCACATTACCCGGCCCATGTTCCATCACTTTGGTCGGCCCACGGAATTTTAAGCCACCTTTTCGCACACTTTACCCGGCCCATGTTTTTTTGGTTCTGTAACTTTTAAGGACCAAATTTTTTTTCCCGGAAGCCTTATTTTGCACTAAAACCGTTTCTACATATGTTTACCACCGCGGCGAGTTCAGAAATACTCTTTCATATTAGTTTTGATTACCGATTATTGAAAAATAATCAATCAAAAATAATATAACCAGGGTATTTCTGAATTCGCCGTAGTGGAAAACATATGTAGGGACGGTTTTGGTGCAAAATAAGGCTTCCGGAAAAAAATTTGGGTTGCCCCCCACCCACATTGCTCAAAATTACAAAAGATCTATTGGCCGGGTAAAGTATGCGAAAAAATAGCGAATAAGTAAAAAAAAATGGCGAATAAGTATTTAAAGCAAAATTCCATGGGCCGGTAATTGATGGAATATGTGCCGGGTAAGGTATAATAGAGCCACTGGGACTTATAATAATAATAATGTGTGTGTGTATAATATTTATAACGCTCTGCGTTTGTCTAGCGGGAGGGAGTTCTTAGGGACTATCACAGAGGGTTTTCAACTTTTACATTCCTATTGAATGGTGAAAAATTGTTTTTTTAGTGCAAATACCCCAAATATAACCCTTAAAGGACGATATGGTTGTATACTTCCGCCCAGGACCCAGAAAACCATGAAAAAGTTTGCGTTGGAAATTGTAGTTCTTAGCTTTTTCATCATGTCAAAAATTGCCTTTGAATGTGAATTTTCCATCGATTCGATCGGCAGAAGTTTGGTTTTAAAAATATAGGCCCGATTGTTGAAGGAAAAAATATTTTGACCTATCAAAAGTGAATGTTCTGTTGATCGAATTGATGGAGAAATTCACCGAAAAAAAAATTGGTTTAACCCATTTGAATTCGAAGATGTGCTTTTTTATACAATCGTGCAGTCAGCCATGCCTTTTCGTACATGATTTTTCAAAGGAAGGGCGCGTCTGTCATAATGACGTAATTTTTGGGCCTATTGACAGTCGGCTGGCACGAATATATAGGGGGGGGGGGCCCGGATAAAAAACTTATAGCCCACACATATTGGTAACGGATTGGCCTAATTTTACATATTTCGGCCCAGACTAAAGGGGTTTTTTAAATAAAATAATGTCTTATTTCAGTGATTCGTGCCGACGATGCTCGCATCAGTTTGGACCACACCGGTGTTGATGTGACGGTTCGCTTGGAGCACGACGTCTAGAAGGAAAGAAACTGCCACCCAGTGTTTGATTTACAATTTTCCCTGTTTTTTCTATATTGATAAACTTTGTTTTTGCAATGGTTTCTTGTCTATGGAAATTCCCATGCATAGGACCCAGAAGTCGATTATCGATTTCCCGCGTTAATTTTCATGTAATTTTTATTTACCGGTCGGTAAACGCGCCTATCGGCGCGTTACCTCCTGGCATGTGTGGTTTAGGCACGATTGTTTCAGCCGAGAAATTAGTGAAGTTGCCAACACTTTTTTATACTCTGCGCCAAATCTACTTCGGCTGATTCGGTACACGACCTGAGTATCCAACATTGTACGCTTTATTCTAGGAACAACATCAAATTGTTTTCACATTGTTCCGAAGTAGTTTTGGCACAAACTTTAAATATTTTTTATAAGCAACACATCGTGTGAAGGAAATTTTTAAAAAAATCACTGAACGAACAACAACAACGTCAGAAAACAGATATTCTCTGGTGCTAGTTTATTTCTTGAAGTTGTTCATGCATTGCTGAAATTTGTGGCAAACCTACAGGGATAGAGACAGAGAGAGGAACAGAGAAGAAGAGAGGGACAGAGAGAGGTACAGAGATAGAGTAAGATAGGAACAGAAAGAGAGGCAGAGATAGGGGCAGATACAGATGCAGAAGCATAGAGAGAGACAGAGAGCAGAGTGGGGAAAATAGAAAGAGAAAGACACAGAGAGATAAAGACTGAGACAGAGACAAAGAGAGGCACAGAGAAGAAAATAACGACAGAGAGAGGTACAGAGACAGAGAGAGAGAGAACGGAAGTAGAGGCAGAAAGACCTGACCGGTTGTGGGGAAGGAAGAAGGAAAGAATGGGCGAAAAATTTGCCTATTATATAATAATAATAATTCATTACGTAGTACACGTGTTATATGAACAATACTATAAGAATGACATGAAATGGGGGTGAAACAACAATTTATACAACATGGAAGCGGTAGAAGTGGGATGAATAGTTGGGGCAGGTGGGAGAGGGATTCCTAGTAGAAGACAAAATTAAGACTGGGCAATTAGCCTAGTCAGCGCTTTACTTGTTTTGGGTATTCGCTTCCTTTTAAGATGTTTGAGATATTGCGAGGCGGCCCTGAAAAGAGAAATAATATGCACGGGTTTCGAACCCTTGGCCTTGCGCGCCGCAGTACGACGCCTTATCCAGTTAACCATGGTGGCGCTAGTTGACCATAGTGGCGCTTATAATCTAGCTCGTACTCAGCTTATCACGTAAGGGTACGTAGGGTTCCGCTGATAGACTACACACACCATAGCGTTTTATTATATAAGAGGATAACTTTTTTCACAAGTGAAAAATGCTCTTTCTTTTCTCAACGTCAACTTTAAAAGTGCCTTCATCGTTTCCAGAATAGTACATGGTGGTTGCGTATCCGGTGAAGTGCAGGGGAAGTTGGTTCGCCGATATCGGTGTCAAAAACGCATTAGCCTGGGGACCGCCACTGACATACAATAGTTGGCCGTTTTTCTGAAACATTTCTGTATTTTAAAACAAATTTGTTTACGGGAATCTTTAAGTCCGTGAGTTTAACTCCATCGCTTCCATCATGGGCCGAAATAAGAGTCACGGTGCTTTCTGCTGTGATGCTACGAGAAGTCGCGGCAGGAAAATCTGGCATATATACTAACTCTGTGCGAGAATCCAAATCTGAATATGGAACTTATTTTTAAATTTAAATGATTGAACTTGTATTATCGGTGATCATCATCACGAAATCCAGATCCGTTGGAGCGACTTTTTGAAAGGTGACTGAATTTCCAACGATGCCGGTCTGCTGCAACAGCCTGGAATTTCCATTAGCTGTCTTATTGTATGGTCGTTTCCAAAAAAAAAAAATGGAACAGGGTTTCTGGAGTCCCGTAGCGATAGTCAGACTTCACTGCGCACTCCACGTTTTCAGCGCTATTTTCGCCTTTTTTCAATTTCAACTCACTTCAATATTTCATAACAATTTTTGTTTTAAGACGCCGTCTCTGTAAGATTCGAGCGGCGGCCTACAAGCCACTGTCTTAGGAAAAGGTGATAGCCCTAAAATTATCCCAAAATTGGTCTGTAACCTTACAATGGCCCATATAGGCCAATTTTAAACTTGTAGGTCAATATCGATTTTTGACCCGGGCTACGGTAGACTACTGTAATTTTACAAAATTCGTCAAAATCAATGAAAGTAGTGTTATTTCACAAGCTTTTGCAGTGAATAGGTCGAATCTAATACTGAAAGTTCAAAACTTCCGTGTACATCCGCATAGGAGTCAAAAAAAACTTCAAAAAAGTGAAATTTTGCGTTTGAAATTGCTGTTTTTCCCATTTTTCAATTATATATCATTTTTCAATTATATACAATTATATATCGTAAAAAGCAAGTATTTGCTCGGTAAAAATAGGAAACTAACAGTTATGCCCATAGTGTTGCGCAAACGCACGTGCCCAACCGACAAAATGCTTTATAAAACGTGACTGATTGCTTTTTACGATATATAACTGTACAAAAACACAAAAAAAGACTGGTGGGCGTCATTAGAGCTCACAAAACACAGTTTGCAGAAGAAAATCCTTGATTTACTTCACACTCTGTGTCACAAAATCGTTTTTCAAAGGTTTCTTGGATTTTTTTTTGACAAACTTAGGTCGGTAATGTTTCATGTTTAAACAACTGTAATTGTAAAAAAAAAGTGTGAGAAATTAAATAAATACAGTGGTCTAGCTCACAAATGCTTACAAATTTGCGAAAAACTAAACAATACCCCGAAAAAATAAGAAAATTGAACATTAAATAACAGAGAATCTGAACGAACAGCTAAATTGGCTTGTGTTTTGACAAACTGAGCTCAGTAGATAAGCAGAAACCGAATAAAACTAAGATTGTCGAAATCGGACCGTTTTGGGCCAAGCTACAGTAACCAGGGGTGACCTACCGTAACCCGATACCGAAAATCGATAATTGTCTAAAACTCTCAAAAAGTTGTTTTGAGGTCATAGAAGTGTTTTTAACGAAGTTTGGGCAAAATCTAATTTTCCCATGTCGTCGGATATCCCCCTGCAGCTCGACATTTACAGAAATCGTGTCTTAACAAATCGTGGCGGGACCATGCCAACCGGTCTTTTAGGATTCCGTGCTCCGTATTTTGAAAATAGACTGTATCAATCGACTTACGTTCCCGTAAGGCTATTGCCTTCATAGACTAAAATGTTGGCTATCTCTACTCGCCGGTCGGTCTGGTCGTAGGCATTGCTCGACAACTCCGGTGCAGTGAAGGAGACCTGAATTTGATATTTGACTTCCAGAAATAGTACCTCTCCCCTTCTCTTTGTCCTCTCATTCTTCCCTGTTTCTCACTCCATTTCTTGTCTCTCACTCCGTTTCTCGTCTCTCGTTTCTTATCTCTCGTCTTTCGTCTCTCGTCTCTCCTCTCGCCTCTCTTTCCTTTTTTACTTTTCCACTCTTAGATGTAAATCTGTACGAATCCCCAGCGTTCCAATCTTTGTTAAACAAAAACGTTGAAGCACATCCTCGGAACGTTGTATAAGATTTTACTACATTTGCATTCGGATTGGCTAAAATTTTATAAAATAATTTTAAAAATAAATTAAAAATATTTGCACCTTGATAGAGGGTCCATTGCATTGCCACGATTATCAAGTCCGGATTATTCACATTTACCACATTGAGAGAAAAATTTCCCACAATAGTCAGATTGACATAATTCCCACGGATACTGAAAATATCAAGATTGAACTTTTGTTTTCAACTTACTAATAATTGTCGATTAAGACGTAACTAGGATACGCTACTTTACCAGAGAGTTGTACAAATCCATATGCATACGTGTTGCTAGGTGCAACGAACTAAACAACGATAATTGGTTGTTATTTTATCTAGAAACTAACGTATATGTTGCAGGTTCCATTTGGTGTACGGGATGTAGGAAGACTGTAAATGTTGGCTGTTGTTAGCGTCACAGTTTGCCCACATGCTAAAATTGGTTTTTTTAATTCTTTCAACATTCTCAATGTGTGTGGTATCAATTGTGAACAATAGTTTTTTGGTTAAATGTAATTTGATTGGCAATATATTTTCATTTTTCTCTCTTACCATCTACCTTCTCTCTCTCTCTCTCTCTCTCTCTGTTACGCTCGGTCGCTCTCTTTTGTCTAAAAAAAACAAAAAGAAAACACTCACTGAGCATGGGATCCGCCGCATTTGCTGCGGAAAGAAAAACAGGAAGGCCAGGAGAATCATAGACCGAATGGGAATGGAGTTCTTATCAGTTCCCTTATGTTAACAATTTTGTCAGCATTTGTTGGAAGCTCTCTATAGTATGCCTTTTAGACCACAGGGAGGCAGTGAATAAGACAAAGAGAAGAGAGACAAAGAGACAGAGAGACAGAGAGACAGAGAGACAGAGAGACAGAGAGTCAGAGAAACAGAGAGACAGAGAGACAGAGAGACAGAGAAACAGAGAGACAGAGAGACAGAGAGACAGAGAGACAGAGAGACAGAGAGACAGAGAGACAGAGAGTCAGAGAAACAGAGAGACAGAGAGACAGAGAGACAGAGAGACAGAGAGTCAGAGAAACAGAGAGACAGAGAGACAGAGAGACAGAGAGACAGAGAAACAGAGAGACAGAGAGACAGAAAGACAGAGAGACAGAGAAACAGAGAGACAGAGAGAGAGACAGAGAAACAGAGAGAGACAGAGAAACAGAGAAACAGAGAGACAGAAAGACAGAGAGACAGAGAGACAGAGAGACAGAGAGTCAGAGAAACAGAGAGACAGAGAGACAGAGAGACAGAGAGACAGAGAAACAGAGAAACAGAGAGACAGAAAGACAGAGAGACAGAGAGACAGAGAGAGAGGGTGACTCATTATTTCTCTCTCTCACGGAGACGTTAAACAACATTGTTAATGCAGATCTTGCATTTGGGCAGTGGTTTTTAAAACCCTCTAACGTGGGGGAAATGATTCTTTTTATTTGTGAAATTGCAGAATTTTCAGCTTTGCTTCTGTTTTTAGCGTCCGTTTTTATCAGTTTCCCAGAAAATTATATTTCCAGGGTTTGCAGGCAACGCTAAAAGTTTCTCCTGAGCATTTAGGGATAATTAAAAATTCAACTTTTTTCAGATTGATTTTTTTAATTATCCAGAATAAAACATTTCATAGTCAGAAAAACTTTTCCCCTAGGTATCCTCTAGACGGGCAGTACTCCCTGCGTGTCCAGCATTTTTAAGGCATGCTACGACCTGAATTTCATTTTAATGGCTGAGAGAGCGCTGGAAACGAGGAAGGTGCGAGACAAATAAGCATAGTTAATTCGCATAAATTCCGACAGTAACCGATTGAAAATGAAATGAAAAGCGAAAAAAAGGGTAAACCGATTTTGAAACAAAAAAAAAGTTAGATGATGGCTTATTTTTGACACCCAAATCAGGGCTGGTCAAGAACCGGGCCCGTCTCCAAAACCTGTCGGCCCGGCTCGAACGAGCCCGATTTCGGCCCGTGGGCCCGTTTTCAAAATCGATTCACAGGTCAAGGAGAAATGTTTAGTCATTAAGACGCGATGTTTGTATAAGTCGAGCGGTTTCGAAGACCATGCGACATGATATCTTGGATTTTGCCCAAACTTTGTCAAAAACGTTTATTTCGTCTTAAAACACTATTTTGAAGCATTTGAAACATTATCGATTTTTGGTCCCGGGTTACGGTAGGTCGCCCCTGGTTACTGTAGTTTTCCTCAAAATGGTCGAAATAAGCTAACCTACATTTTAATCAACGTCTCTTGGTCTACGGACAAATTTTTGTTTTTACGGCGTTGAAAAATAACCATGTTGAAGAAAGTTAGAATTTTTCAAAACCCAAAAACCGGGTTTTTTCGAGATTTTTCAAAGTTTTGACTAGGAAGAAGTGATATGTGAGCAATGGTACTAGTACGACCGAATTCCGCACAAAATTTGCTACAAAAGAAGTTTTTAAAGTTATAATATTTCGACGCCCTGTATTCTCAAACAAAGTGAAGTTGCCGCTAAAACGCGCAAATTCAAAGAAAAAGTTCACATCTACCCCTCCAAACACTCAGAAACAGCAGAGTTTCAGCATTATTCACGTTATTTGAGAATGAAGGGCGTCGAAAAATTATAACTTCAAAAACTTCTTTTGTAGCAAATTTTGTGCGGAATTCGGTCGTACTAGTGCTATTGCTCACAAATCACTTCTTCCTAGTCAAAACTTTGAAAAATCTCGAAAAAAACCCATTTTTTGGGATTGAAAAATTCTAACTTTCTTCAACATGGTTATTTTTCAATGCCGTAAGAACAAAAATTTGTCCGTAGAATAAGATACGTTAATTAAAATGTAGATTAGCTTATTTCGACCATTTTGAGGAAAACTACAGTAACCAGGGGCGACCTACCGTAACCCGGGACCAAAAATCGATAATGTTTCAAATGCTTTAAAATAGTGTTTTAAGACCAAAAAACTTTTTTGACAAAGTTTGGGCAAAATCCAAGATATCATGTCGCATGAGTATTCCAACGCTAGAGAAAGCGCGTCTTAAAGGCACCGTCAGGGGCCTTTTCGGATTGGAAATGAATGGTATGCTAATCGAGTCATTTCAATTGAAATCATTTTCCACAACACCGCTCCAGCCAACGGCCGTGCGCAAAATGCTTGCCAAGTCTTCATTAGCATACGATTTAGAAAAGGCCCCTTACGAGCCCTTTAAGCTTTACAATTGCCTATATATAAATTAGATTAATTATATAACAAAAAGATTAAAAAAAAAACACCTTAGCTTAAAAATATCCTTTACGTTTCACTACACCACATTTGCTCGATCCTAGCAAGATCGGGCCGGGCCGAGCTGGACCCGATGTTTGGCCACCCTTGGCCCAGATGCCTATCTTATTGGATAAGAACCAAAATGGAGAGGAAGTACCCCCTTTTGCATAGTTTCACGAGCAGGGCCGGCTCGTGGGGGCCTAACCGGGCCGATAAAAGTGTCGGCAAATTTCTTCAGATCGTTATTTCAACTTACATAATATTTGTAAAACCTTTTTATAGCACTTCTATAACATATTTGAACTAATTCTAAGTAAGCATAGTTCTCAAATGACGGGCCGGGCCGAAAAAAGTGTCGGCCCGGCCCGTTTCGGCCCGGTTTGTAGACTTGTAAAATTAAAAATTCTTTAAATCGTTTTTTTAGCTTACGTCAATTTTTTTAAACCCCGAAAACACTTATATTATACTTCTATTACATATTTAAACTAATTTTAAGTTAGCAAAAATAAAGTGTCCCGACCGGGATCGAACCTTGGTCGTGTGGGTGAAAGTTTGACTGGGTGGTCCGAGTGGATGGGCCGAAGCGGGCCGGGCCGAGAATTTTTTTTCAAGCCGGCCCGTGAGAACTATGTAAGTAAGCATAAATAAAGTACCCCGACCCGTCCCGGGTCCAGAAATTTTTTGAGAACGGGCCGGCCAGCATTTTTTCCGTTACGTATGTCATTCTTAATTTGCGAGCGGGCCGGGGATTTACCATGGAAACTGTTTTTAGGTCCATAGTTGGGCGGCTTTCATACTTTAAGCTTAATAATTAGGTTTTTTTATCTGCTTACAAATCTAGCCCTTCCCCCCAAATGAAGGATATTTTTGTCTGGAAAATGTTTTTTCCTTCTGACAACCCCCCCCCCCCCCCAAGAACAAAAAGGATTCTTTCCCAAATGTATATTTTAACTCGGAAAAAACAACACGAGACACAAACAATAACAGAGGAAATGGACGAGTTTCACAGGTATCGAAAAAGTCCCTGGTTTTGAATGGAAACTCGCCCATAATAATAAAAGAGGAAAGGTCTCTCCCCCTCAGCGGAAACTAAGGGGAACGGCGGAAGTCAGCAGAATGATCTCAACAACGACAACAGGCAGGGGGCGTTTAGGCGGCGGTCATGGTGTCTTCGATCTGCTGGTTGATGGTCTGCATGTTCGTGTGTGCCTGCTCCAAACTGCCGATGAGCGTCTGCAGACGCTTCTGAAGACTCAGCCACTGGTCACGGCCGAACTGGCGGTGCTGGTACGAAGCCACCTGCAGCTCCCTCGTCATCTCGTTCATCTTGCCCTAAAAATAACAAAAAATAAACTGAACTTAAAAAAGTAAATGGATCTTTTCAACGGCGTTAAGCAGAGAAAATAAGCCGTGCGATTTTCGGCTTATTTATTTACGCTCCGTTTTCGCAGAGCTGGACGCTCACACTCCAGGATAGCCGCGAGATTTTACTTTACGCGATGCTTGTCTTTTTCGTTGTTGTAAAAATAACCCTGGGTAGTCACACCTCCTTGTATTGTAACAACAAATCCTCGTAACTGACAAAATGACGGTTGGAGCACCCTTTCTTCACTATAATATTTGCCCAACACAAAGTACGACCCGTGGAAAAGAAACGTGAAAACATGCAGTTTTTCTTTCAAACACTAAACCGGCTGATATGGCTGCGAACGTTTTCTGAGGATCCTATTTATCCCCGCTTAACCCTAAGAGCAACATCTAACGAGGGAAGTGCACCAACTCGTCTTGATAGAATCAAAATCGGCCGATTGGGCATTGTAGGGGACCCCAAGGGCTACCCAAAACTGTTTTCAAAAAGTGCCAACTCGGCTCCGTTTTCGAGAAACTGATTTGCATTCTAAGTATCACTCATAGTGGACCAATAGCAAACATCGGCAAGTTGGCCGAGTGGTATAAGGCGCCAGCCAAAGAATGTTTTTTGACATGGTGCTGGTTCGAGTCCTTCCTATGCGAGAAAACCTTTTTGCTTTTCTTTGTTTGACTCACTCGCATGACACTGTTGTTTTTCTTAGAAAGAGTTTCAAGCTGTTCCATTATGCGAGAAAGAATTTTTTTTCTTACATTTGTATTTTGCTTCATATTATTAGGTTTAAGATTAATGTAGATTGATATAATAAGAATTATATCAATCAAGATTAAGAAAGAATCCAAACAGAAAAGCAAAAAGGTTTTCTGAAAAAGGACTCGAACCAGCAGAATGTCAAAAAACATTCTTTGGCTGGCGCCTTAGACCACTCGGCCAACTTGCCGATGTTTGCTATTGGTCCACTATGAGTGATACTTACTAGGGAAGTCCATGAACATGACCGCGGAGTTTTCAAACGAGCTATATACCATTCACTAGAGAATTTAGTGGAGAATCGACTGGTTAGGTT
This sequence comes from Oscheius myriophilus, assembly GCA_964057215.1. Lineage (NCBI taxonomy): Eukaryota > Metazoa > Nematoda > Chromadorea > Rhabditida > Rhabditidae > Oscheius > Oscheius myriophilus. The sequence goes on from OZ059905.1 coordinate 24,626,444, forward strand.
TAAAATTGCCCAATGGACCCGATATTCGAGAGCGGACCGATTTTCTTCCCCAGCGTCCCGGCGCCGAAACAAAAGCCGCTGCCGCGCCTTAATCAAATGTGGCAGCGTGGCGCAGCGCCAAGCGCCTCGCCTAGTAAGCAGAAGCTCTCTGGTTCGATTCCCCGATGCTAGATTCTTTTTGCTTTTTGTTTTTAAGACCTTGTCAAATTCAAAAGTCCAGCAACATGGATTTTTTACGATGGAAAGTCAAATTGCCCGAAAAAGTTTTCAATAAAAACCCCCCAATGTTTCAACAACAAAAAAATCATGTTCCTGGACTTTTGAAATTGACAAGGTGTCTTAAAAACAAAAAGCAAAAAGATTCTAGCGTCGGGGAACTGAACCAGAGAGCTTCTGCTTACTAGGCAAGGCGCTTGGCGCTGCGCCACGCTGCCACATTTGATTAAGGCGCGGCAGCGGCTTTTGTTTCGGCGCCGGGACGCTGGGGAAGAAAATCGGTCCGCTCTCGAATATCAGGTCCATTGGGCAATTTTAAACTTAACCAGTCGATTCTCCACTAAATTCTCTAGTGAATGGTATATAGCTCGTTTGAAAACTCCGCGGTCATGTTCATGGACTTCCCTAGTTAGAATGCAAATCAGTTTCTCGAAAACGGAGCCGAGTTGGCACTTTTTGAAAACAGTTTTGGGGAGCCCTTGGGGTCCCCTACAATGCCCAATCGGCCGATTTTGATTCTATCAAGACGAGTTGGTGCACTTCCCTTGTAAGCGGAAAGACGCAATTTGTTCAGATATCGTAAGAGCGACATAGAAACTTTGAAAAACTAAATTTTGGGTAAAAAAAAAGACCCGAACTATGGGTAGAACATAATTTTGATTCTTTTCCTCTCGGTGAAATTCTTTTTGACAGAAATATGTGTTAATAAACAACACCTAAGGTGAACTTTCGGCGCGGAAAAACGTCGAAATTGAATATTTCTGCAAATATAATAAAGCTGTTGTTACACTATTTTTTAACTGCGTAGAAACGCGCTCCGTTGCCAAGAATCCGAACGTACCATGACTTCCAACTACGGTATGGGGACAATTGAGAGAAAAACTCATTTCCGAGCGTACATCCAGAAATGTCAGTCCCAATCTGATAAACTGCCCCGCATATGACCATGGTAAGATTCCAATAGGCTTTTTGGAAATGTCCATAGTAGCATTGAAAGTACAATAGAATATGGAGTGTCAATATTCCTTTGGCGTTACCGGGCTAATAGTAAGCGGCAGATAGCTGCCTCCGCCGCTTTTTGTAGAACTTTTGAATTTTGAATAAAATGAATAAATTTTCGCGCTCCAAACCAAATCAGGATGGAAGCATAGTTACTGTACTTCCTCTCCCTACTCACACTGATGGCATTAACTTGGAATGCCTCGATGATGAACTCCTCCAGCTCCTCGTCGTCCTTGAGCTCCAACTCCTTGGCCAGTTCCTCGAGCTTAATGACAGTCTTGGTCTCGGCGATCGTCATCAGGGTCAGCAGACGGATCTTCTTCAACAGCACGGACTCATCGACCTAAAACTCTTTATGAATTTCCTTCACAAAACTAAAAAATAAAAGAAAAATCACCGACCTTCAGGTTCTCGGAGACGAATTTGGGGTGCTTCTTGACGAACTCCCTGTACTCCTTGAGGGTGCCGGAGATGAAGAGCTCCAGGGCGGAGTGCATAAGGGTGTCGGACTGAAAAGAGGCGGAGTGCAAACTACAAAAAGGTGATTCGAACCCTCTGGAGGGCCTTGACGGCGCTGAGCTTCTGCAGATGGTCGAAGGAGAAGGACTTGGGGTCGACGACGGCAGTCCTCACGCACTCGGTGGCGTCATCGCGGGCGTTGCACGCGTCGGCGTCAGTGTAGGTCTCGAGGAGCATCAACATGACCTGGAAACAAAAGGATTATTCAAATTCAAACAAGAATAATTTTCAAGAGGAAAACAGACACATTTTCCAGTAAACTTGAAGAAGGTGACTTGCAGAATTCCTCATCATCTATGTAGTTTCGCGAATTCATTTTATTAAAAATTCAAGTCCAAATGTAGTGACAGCCAGGTGTCAATAGGGCCCAAAAGGTTATTTTGACCGTTAGAGTACCCTCTTTTTGTGAAAAAAATTTTTTTAAGTATGAAAATGTAATGTGCGGCTCCCGAAGCTTAGAAAAAGCGGATTTCCAAAAATAAGGTGGGCACAGCTCGCCGCATCCTTTGTCGCAGCGGCGCATGATTTCGTTGCGGGACCTAACACTATATTTTAGTTGCAAACAAATGAACGAAATTCTCATGGACGGGGGACATTTTATGAGCAATTATATACATTTTCGGAATCAGCGTACTCAAATCTATGCAAACTAATTCTTTCATCACATGGCACCTCCTGACCATAGGGTATAGGTGCAAAAACGAATACACTTTAATGAAATATTTACAAGACCTGAAAAAATTAGTTTGCATAGTTCCTCCTTTGTTCCATTTATAGACCAAGTTCCACATCATTTAGTGTCCCAGAAGCTGAGAATTTCGTGCATTATTCTTTCGGCAGAACAAGGGCTACAGTAACCAGCAGTTTAGCCCTTTGCGTTCTGGCTTATTCTGACTATCCAGCCTGCTAAACCGATTTCAGTGAGTGGCTGGTACTATAATCAGATTTTTAAGAAATTAGAACATAAATTTCAATGTTAAATTAAATAAATAAAAGCATTTTAAAGATAGAAATGTTATCTTCAGGGTGTTCGTGTTGAGACCGAGCACAAACTTCAAGAGCTGGAGCGCCAGCCGGCTGTCACGAACTATTTTTTTATGTACGGTAGTGATCTGCGTACGGCTCAATTTACATTTTCTTTTTCACGATACTTTCCTTTAATCTGCCGTTTACCGCGAGCTGTGTGGGAGGGGCGCGAACCTACATTGCTCAATAGATCTCACGCGCTGACTTGAAAAAAAAATCTTCGGCCCGTCTACTCAGACCACCTGTCAGCCACACAACAAAGGTTTGAGTTTTGAGAGCACTTAATTTTTTTCGAATTCACGCTAAATCTTCACCACCGAGCGGTCGGTTCTACCTCCGCTCCGCCGCCTAGCTGAATCCGGCCCCAGAACCTCGTCAAGGAGAGACCGTCATCGACATTACTCCCAGTTGCTGTGAGAGATCGACTGCTGAAGCACCTGCTCAACGTCTACCTACACAAGAAGGCACTGGGATCCGCCGGCAGAGCAATAACACCAGCTCAAGATCTACGCTTATGATCCAGCCGTGATTCGGGAATAAAATTGTAAATTGTAAATTGTAATTTTTTCTAACTCAGTTAGTTTAAATATTTGATAGAAGTTTTATAAGCTTTCGGGGTTATAAAATTTAAATGTAAGCTAAAATAACGATACCAAGTCACTTTAATATGACAAATTCACAAAACGGGCCGGCACTTTACCCGGCCCCGTTTTGGCCAGCTCCTCTCGTGAGTGCATGACTCCAAATTTGGGCTATGGTCTCACCTTGGCAGCCTGGTCGGCTCTCTCGTCCAACAGCAGAGCCTGGTGAATCTGGCGAAGGGTGGAACGCTTCTTCTCCACGGGCGTGTTCCACCTCAGGAACTGCTTCTCCAGGGTCTTAAAGGCAAATTTAATAAACGAAAGAGGAATAAAATCACCTCCTTGGTAAGGTCGACCTCTCCGATCAGATGGCACTCTCCGCAAAGCTTGATGAGAACGCTGTAGATTTCCTCCTGGATCTGCTCGTGACTCTCAAAGCCGAAGAAGAGGTTGGAGAGAACGCGAACCACATTTCCGGCCTAAACTTTCGCTGTTGAAATGGATTTGAGTGGAGATAACTCACAGCACTGCCCCAGCCGCGTCCCTTGAAGTTCTCGGGTGTGAGGGGTTTGCAGAAGGCTGCGATGACCTCGGACACGCGGTCGGCGGAGATGGTCACGATGAGCGAGCTCACGGAGTTCAGGACGATATCGACCTCGCTGGCGGCGGCGCACTTGCTCAGGAAGGAGACGGCTCCGCAGACCTCGATGAGGTTGGAGGCGATGTCGGTGGGACCTGAAAGAACACTTTTATGAAATATCTAGTCACATGAACAGTAATTATTAAAATTAAATAGTATCGCCTTATCAAACGATTACTACCTTATTTCTCACCAGGCGTGGAATACAAATTTGTTCTTAGCACATCACCGTTTTCAATAATATAGGTCTACTTCCTGGGTGGGTTCTACCGTAATACTTCTCAGCCGATTAAAAAAAACTTGTCCTAAATATGAGCTCAGCACAAATAACAACAGACAAATTCTAGCAGTATTCGGCATTCATTTTTTATCAGCTTTTATTCATCATTTTCACCCACCAATTGACATCCGGCTGGTATGTAGGAAATAGACAAGTTCGTTGCAAAAGCTCACTAATTCATGGGATAGGCACAATTGTCGTAATTTGCTGGGTGAAATAGGACCCCAATGCTTACGGTAAATCCGTCAAATAACGGAGCGTTAATTTGCCGAAGCGTAACTTCACGTGAAAGCGCAAACTTACACAAATCCGCGTAAAACTTCTGATTAACGCAAACGTCTCACTCGTCGATTCATTGTCACTTAAAAGTTTGCGGCGTGTGGCCGTCCTCAATTCTCCCCGACGTCACGACAGGTATTTTCCGATAAATCCACCGTACATATTATTTCTTTCAGAACTAATACCACACATTGTTAAGCTCCGCCATAAGCTGCGGTAGGACCGTCGCAAGTTTGAGTTTTCGGCAATTTTGTTAAAGAGAGAGGCCCGTCGCAAATTTTTCGAAATTTTCAATAATTGAGGCAGTCGTCGCAGTTGCCCCCCGCGGTGGGTTGCCCAAGTATGACTACTACGCAGATTTATACGCTTGTTCAAATAATACAGGTATGGTCAGTTATATAAACGTAAGAGAAGCTTTAATTTTCTTAGATCCAGATAGAACCAAAATAAAGACTTCGAGCGTTTAGGAGTGCGACCCATTGGTCCCGCAAAGAATGCTTAGGAATTACAGTAACCTCGGTATTTTGTCAATGTTTGAACAAACGCTCAAAAAGCGAAGCATTCCGTTGTCACGGAGTGGTTTTTTGGCAACAACCATAGACTTCAGAGAATTCTTCAACAACAAAAAAAACCTACCCTTAGGGTCGAGTTTCGCTCCGAGGCTGTTGAGATATCCGCGGCAATCCGCGAGTTGGGGCAGCTCCTCGGCGTAGGCGAAAACGGGCAGGGTTTTGTGATCAGCCATGCTAAAACCACCGCAAACAATCAGAAATCACAAGGAAAACAAAGGGCGCACCTCAGTGTTTCTCGTGGTTGACTCGGATCGAACCCACAGAAACAACGCTCCCCTTCTTAATTTGCTCAAGCTGGCGGTTGGCTCGGCGCAGGTAATACTCAACTCGCAGCAATTCGTTCGGCTAAAAATGGGGTGATTTTGAGCCAAAGTTGGGGATTTCAAGATTTGGGTTAAAATGGATAATTTGGAGCTAAAGGTGGATATATTTTCTCAGAATTAGGGTGAAAATGGGTAATTTTAAGCCAGCGTAAGGGCATTTTTACAACAAAAATCGGCTAAAACTGGGATAAAAGCGGAATTCTTATAATACAACAAATTGGGGGGTTTCAAGCCAAAATGGGTGCGAAATTTACAACACATTAGATAGAAATCGGTAAAATTACACAGATTTTGTTTTTAGACAAAGTTGGTTTTAAAAAAAAAATAGAAATAGGTCATTTTGAACTGAAATTGGAAAATTTTGATAATAAAAATCCGGTAAAAATGGCTTAAAATCGATTAAAAACATGGAAAAGAGTTTAAAACTAATTATAAAATGGGCAATTTCGGAGCATGGGGGCGAATTGGGCGTAACAGTTAAAAACGAGTTAAAAACTGGGAAAACGTGCCTGAATCTCCCGCGCTTTGGCGCGGAATTCGCTGCGGATGCTCTCGCGGACGGAAGGGTCCAAACCACGCGCAGATCGTAGGAATAGGGCGTAACTCGAAAGGACTAACTGCTGGAGCTTCGACCGGGGAGCACTGCTCATGAGGGCTCTGAGGAGGCAGAACTGAGGTGCGCCAAGTACAAAATACAACAATACAAAGATATGTCATGTTTGAGAAAACATGTAAACGGCAGTTGATAAATGTGGAAATGATAACTTTATACCCGTGCAGAAACAAGAGAAAGTACAACAAACGAGGCCTAAAAAACGAGAAAATGGTGGGAATACCTATCAGATCCATTGAACCAACTGGAACTTGCGCTTTCCCCAGCAGATCAGACTTAGGTCGGACGAGGTGGGCAGGGTGAGGGAGGCGACGTCCACGGGCAGGGTGGGATCCACAATCTGGAACATATGATTTAACAAATTTGAACTTGAACAAAGATTTATGAAAAGCACGTCTATTTTACTTGGATCTCCGTATCCTCCACCGAGCAAGCCGCCGAGACCGCGCCCGGCGTTTAACAAGTACCCCCTCCGCCCCCCACCCAGAAATTTGCCATTTTGTTGCTTAGTGCTGTATCGCTCCGGTAACTGGCGCTTCACAAACGAAACCCAGCTTCTCACAAAAATAAATTGCTTCCAATTTGATTTATCTGTCGTTTTGAAGAAAACCACGAAAAACGGATATTATTTTACAAAGACAATCAACATTAATTGAACAGGTTTATGGAAAACTTGACAAAAATTAAGAAAAACGCCTTCAAAACATTAAAACCCAAACTACTGAAAGAATTGTTAGAATACTTTTAAAGGAAAAGAATTATGCACTGTCTCAAGTTTAGCAGCTAACGTTAAAAAAAGCTAAACCTTAGCAACCGATAATCATTTTCGGTTTCCATTGCAAGTTGTAACTATAAAGACTGCTGGCTTTTAAAAACTGACGAAAAACTGCTTGAAACAATTTTTTTTATTCAGCAACGGCCCGTTACGCATAAGGATATTGGTTTGAGGTGAATAATTATAAAAGAAAAACACATAAATGTAAGAATACTTCTCGCTAAATCTACATGGGATGCGTAAAAAAAACGGCCTTGCCATCTTGCATGTATTGCTCTAGGAACGGCAGCTAAACATTGACACGTTTTAATGAAATAGTTTTGGCTTAAACTATATTTTCTTAAGTTTGCGTTGTTTCTTCGAAAAATGCCCCGTAGGCGTTAAAGTTAATGAGACAAATCATTGAAACTTCATAAATAGCAGAAACACTTTTTTTTACATTCTAGTCGATACTCGTTTTACCAACCTTCTCTCCATTGACTTTAAAGGCTCCCTTCGTCATCAGTACATGCCCCTTCTGCTTGTCGCTGCGGGTTCGATCGGCAAAGTCGCCCATAGTCCTCACTTCAGCTATTTTCACCTACAAAAATCGTTTTTGTAACATAAAGAGATACCATTAACCTGAGTGGCTCCAGCGAAGAGAGACAACAGCTGGTCGCGAGATAGAAGCCTTATGTCGTCCATGGAGCCTAGAAAAAGTTGAAATTTGGAGCCCAAATACCAAAATAAACCTTGGAAAATAGCCCTTGTGCAGCGGAGAGCCGTCTGGAGACCTTCTTCTCCATGGACGAGCCGGGTTAACTCTTCGGCCAGCGCATCCTGAGCCACCCATTTTCCAAGAGAATTTTTGTGATTTTCCACTATGCTGACGACTTCTTCGTAGGGTTTTAGACTAAAAAATAGTTGCAAAAAATACAAAAATGATAAAATAACCTGAATTTCAGGAGCAGATCCTCGGCCTCTGTGTCGTGCAACTGGCGGAAGAATTGGTAAAAGTGGAAGGGAGATGTTTTTTCCGGCGCCAGCCAAACGCCTCCTCCTACGGACTTTCCCAACTTGTTGCCACTGCTATCGGTGAGCAGAGGAAGACAGACGCCTAAATTGATAGAATTTTAAACGAAAAAATGACGAAATTACCGGCTGCGAAGCCGTTGATGCAGCGTTTGATGAAATGGGCGCCGAGGTCAAAGTGGCCCAGCTGGTCAGAACCTCCTAGCTGGAAAAGGGTATAATGGAAGAATTTTAAGGTTTCGCACGCTCCTTTTTGACCAAATCGAGCAATAAAAAGTAGGAAACATTTGTTTATAAATAGTTTATGCAAAAACCATTTTGTTACCATGTACCGATCTTTGGTGTTGTTCCTAGGATAATGCGTACAATACAAGATACTCGATGTATGCAGCCAAATCGGCCACAGATTTGGCGAAGAGTCTATACTCTGCGAAAATTGCGCGAGTATCTTAATTACCCAAGGGTGTTTGAAATCCAGAGATGCGGCTATTTAGTGGGAAACGAAAATATTTGAAATTAGTCCCTTCCGAAAATAGAAAAATGGCTGTCTTAGAATTTTCTGCGGTTCCTTTTTTGTAAAATAGACATTTAAACGGAAAATGTATAACTTCACCATAGTCTTGCTTAAAGCAAAAGGCGTCACTTTTTATCCTAATTTTGCTTTTCTCCGCACTGACCGAGTATCACCTACAATAAGTACAACTTACACTTACAACACTAACAACAACAAAAAAGAAAAAAAGCCCCGAAACTCTAGGAACAACATCGAAACTAAACTTTGGTACGTAGTTTTAACAGTACTTCTTGTTCTTTTTTTTTTAGTTCTGTTAGGTTTTAGGAGTATGTCTTGCCAAATATACTGCTGCTGATTTCGCTGCGTACTTTATCGATGATGATCGTTAGCCTGACTATCCTATACGCAATTGTAAACTAATCTAGGTACAACATCAAAACATTGGTACGTTGTACCATTGTTGCGTCAACTATATATTTTAAATCAATTTTTCGCCCTGGATATAACTTTAGTAGCTGAGGGTAACTGTCTCACCTCCCTTTCTCACCTGGAAATAGCAGTTATTCCTCTGTGCCAACTGCAGCCAGTCGTAGGCCTGCATGGTCTGGTAGCTGAACTCGGTGAAGGAGATCTCACTATCCGCAGCCATTCTTTTCTTGATCGCTCCCATGCGCAACATCTCGCCAACTCTGAGCTTCTTACAGTTGCGCAGGTAATCCACCATCGACATCTGAAATGGAGGGGTACAGAAAGCTCATCTGACGCAAATTGTCCTTTAAAATCTGTGGTGCTTTTTAAAAAAAAACTACTCACATTCTTGAACCAGTCACTGTTGTTGACGAGAATAAGGTCCTTTCCACTCCCTCGGAGGCAATTCTCACCAATCCGACGAATCTGCTCCGCGATGTGGGCACTGTTATCGTTAACCACCTCTTTTCCAATCTCGTCGCGTTCTGAACAGAAAGTGTGACGTGGCGATGGGTAAAAACCCTCACCAACCAGTTTGCCTTCCGCTGGGATCGCCCACGGCCGCCGTGGCTCCTCCGACAAGAGCTATAGGCTGCACTCCAAACTCAGCGCCTAAATTTTACAAATTAAATGGTCCCAAAACAATAAAATACCGCGAAAGAGGTTGATCAGAACCAGCAAATTGCCGATGTGGAGACTGTCGGCTGTGGGGTCGAATCCGGCGTACATCACGGGCGATAACTGCCTGAAAATCGAAAAATTAGGCATAAACAATGTAAATTTCCCCGAAAACTACCAATTAAAACGTTTCGTCTTGATAATACACGGTAAGAATGAATAAATAACGAAAACTCACTTCATTTGTGGAGAAAACGCGGTCAGGGCCTCCTGAGGGTGCGTATTCCTCAAAAGGGTCCGTTTTTCCAGGTCCGCCACGTAGTTATACAAGTGTGAAAACCTAAAAACCAAAAATAAACTCGAAAAACTGAAAATCTGACGAACCTCTGACTGGAGAAGTTTGACGTTTTCGATCGTAGCGCCGTCGAGAGACGGCATATCGCCACCATTCTAGAACAAAAATATTTAGATTTTTTTTAAATTTTAAAATATACAAAATTACAAGTTTAAAAAAGTAAAACAAAACCGCAAGCAAAACAAAAATAAAATTACGTCAAGTTCAGCTTTTCAAGAAAATACGCAGCCTCGGTGACATTTCGCACAGCCTCAAACGTCATTTCACGTAGAAACTGCGGGACCTTTTATTTAGTCCTTTAAATTTGTTCTGTTTACATTTTCAGTCCAACGATATTTTTGCGGTCACCTCCGGCTGTTTTAATTGTTCAAATGGAGTCTGTAGAGAAAATCGATGTAAAATTGGAGCAGGTGGGTTGATTTTATTGATTTTCGTAAGATTTATCGGTTTAGGAGGCTTCCGGGTCCGTGGAACCCCAGGAAATCGAAGTGAAGGCGGCGGAAAACGAGGAAATGACGGAAAATGTGTTTGAGAAGGTTGGTTTGAGCCGGAATTGTTAAATTTTGTGGTTATGGTGTTTTATAATGTATACGCAATAATTCACCTTAATTTTTCAGGAAATCAAACAAGAAGCCGTGGATTCGATCAAAAACGAGGTTCCTAGCAGTACAGAAGCCCAAGAAGCCCCTAAAACATTGGTAAGCTGGTTTTAATTTTAATTTATATGCTATTGCTCATTTTCAGCCCGAAATAAACCTCGCCGATGTGAGAAAAGCCAAATCCATAGCTTCTATCGCCTCTTCCGATGCAGGTCGGTTTTTCAAGCTTCCATAGCTTTGTCCTGTGTGACAGATGAACGATTTGATCGTGGAGGGACCGATTTCCTCACAGTCCTTTAAAAAAAACATCCCGTAATTCCCCATTTCCAGGCGATCTGTCAGCCTTCAGCGACTGCGACTCCTCCGATTTCGAAGCCATCGTGTCCGACCCCGACTCTGACGTGGAATTTGAACAGTTAATCGATTTTCTGACGGTAGAAATATCGATTTTATTCAGATACCTGAAGGAAACAGCCACGAGGAGGCAGAAAAACTACATAAGGGAGCACTGCTGGAGCATGGAGACCAAGAGAAGCAAAAAGGGGCCCAAAAGCGATAAGTGGGTGGATTTTTAAGCTTTTTTAAAAATTAATATAGGTAAAATAAGGGGTTTAAAGAACTGGTACGACTTATGGTCTCGCAGCATAGGTGGATGTAAAGCGCTTGCGGTACCTACGCAATTCGGCTTTTTGTTGAAAATGATAACAAAAATTGCAAAGGGGGCTTACGTTGCCTCCAAGGCAACATTTGGGGGGCTTACGCATTGAGCCCCCAAACGCTCCATGTCCAGCCATGTCTCGCAGAAATATTCCAAGTCAGGATATTTTGGTATTCCGACTGTTTTTAAAGGACTAATGGTAGTAGTCTATCGACCTTTACTGTCTTGAAGGCCTTGCACCTGTGGTCCCGCCACGAAACTGTAAAAATATCATTGATGTAGGTTTTAATGGACTATGAATTGTTATACTAACCGAAGTCTGGATACAATGGTCCCGCTACGATTGTCTTGGTAGGCAATTTAAAGGACTGGATCTGTGGATCGCCAAACGAGCATTTAAAGGACTGTTCCTTGCTTTTAAGGACTGTGCATTTGGGCCCCAAAGTACAATGGTCCCGCCACTATTGTTTTGGTAGGCAATTTAAAGGGCTATTTCTAGTTTGGGGATTTAAAGGATTGGGCTTTTTTGTCCCAATGCGAAAGCAACACATATATTTGGTTCCGTCATGACTGGGGCCTATTTTTAAAGGCCTGCTACTTTTTTTTTCGGCTACGACTACCGTTTTTAAAGGTCTAAGTGTTCTTCGCGGCGGGACCTAACTTGCTAGTCCTTTAAAAATGTCCTTTTTCATATTTTTATGGTAATTATAACTTTTTAGAATCGACGACGAGTACGAAGGCCTGCCGGATTTCGAGAAATTGACGATCAGTTGCCCGGAAACCGCCAAACTGGCCAAATTCGGCAATGTTCAAAGCGTCGTCGGCTGTATTGGTCAGTTTTTTTCTGATTTTGCTCGAGAAATTCAAATTTTTAGCCATGATCCAGCCTGACGCCTTTGTTAACCAAATTCTGGACCTGGAATCTGTGGTTTTTGACAAGGTTTGGCTTTTTTAAAAGTTAATTATTTCGAAGGATTGGGACTTTTGGTCTCGCCTTGGGTGATTTAAAGGACTGGCAGATTATGACCCTGCGACGATGCCCTCTTTTGGGATTTGCTTAAAGGACTGGTGCCATATTTTCCCGCTGCGAAGGACCGCATTTTGCCGTTTTCTTAAAGGTCTGGTACATACCTGGTCAACGTACCGCGGGGGTATATTTTGCGACGGCCCCCTCAATTATAAAATTTTTTCAAAATTTGCGGCGGCCCCCCTCCCTTTACAAAAATTGGGTAAAAGCCAAATTGCGACACCCCCGCCGCCGCGGTTGGCGGTGGTTGGCCAAGTATGGTCTGGTATCTAGGGTCCCGCCATGAATGAACACATTGGGTGATTTAAAGGACTGACAAACTATGGTATTGCAACGAATGTTTCCGTTTGGCCATTATCTTTAAAGGACTGGCGCTAATGAGCCTTTGGGGCTATGATCCCGCCACGAAGGACCCCATTTTCTTAAAGGACTGTTTTATTTTATTTTTTTTCTGTGGCGAATAACGCTTTTGGATATTTATTAATGAGTTAGAACCAATGGTTCCGTCACGATGATCGCTTTGGCAGATTTTCTTAAAAGACTGGTAATCAAGGTCCTCCCACGAAAGTTCGCATTGGGTAATTTAAAAGGCTAGGACCTATGGTCTCGCCACGAACATTGGTTAATTTAAATAACTGGAGCGCGAATGACTGCTGGGCATTTTGTTGAATATTGAAGCCAATAGTCCCGTCGTGAGCTGCGATTGGCTGTTTTGGGTAATTTTTAAAGGACCGGTACCTATGATCTTGCCGCGAATGACCCCTTTGATTGGTTTTCTTAAAGGACTGGCCCCTATAATCCGTCCACGATTAACTCTTATGGCCCCGCCATGAATAACTCAAAATCCTCATTTTCAGGAAGGAAAATCCCTCGGTTCGGTGTTCGACGTGATCGGAACGGTCAAGGAGGCCCTCTACTGCATCAGATTCGGCTCCAAAACTGAGGTTTCCCCTAATTTTGCTAATTTACCAATTTGTTTAGGCTTCCGAGATTCCCGTGGGACTGGAAGTGTTCTACGCGCCCACCGTCGAAGATTTCACCAAGAAACTGATAGACACGACTCTGGCGGCGGCGTGGAATAAGAGGGAGAACGTGGAGAGCGATGAAGACGAGGCCGTGTTCAGTGACGATGAGAAGGAGAAGGCCTACAGGAGCAAAAAGAACGCGGCCAAGAATCAGGAAAATGGTAGGGTTTTGTGGCATACGTTAAAGAAAACTTCGAAATTGGCCACGACTCCCAAAAATTGTGGTACTTCGTGGGTTGTCTACCGTAATTCCTATCAGCCGGATGTCAATAGAGACTGAAAAGACGTCATTGGGACCGTTCCTTGCTTTTTGCAAATTTGTATTACAAATGGAGGGTGCGTCATCGGTCATAATGACGTGATTTTGACCATATCGGCACCCGACTGGCCCGAAATACGGTGTTCTACCAACGAAGTATCGAATTTTTTTGTAAAACGGGGGTGCGCACTGTGAAATTACGGCATACATGAACAAGCTACATGTGGGGTCCGTTTTGCGCGACCCCCCACAATACAAATGAAATGTGTGGCGCGAGTCCCCCAAATAGGAAATTAGGCTCGGCGCGCCCCCATCAACCGAATCTGCGGGCGCTTGTTCCTCTATGAATTACGGTAAACTGTTAGCCCATGTCTGATTTAAAGATATAAATGGTGCTTTGGAGGTTTATTTTTGAACAGTTCGCATTATATCATGGTTGAATTACGAGGGGGGGGGGGCATTTTGGGAAGCATGTCTCTTCCGGCGGTTTCAACAAACTTGAAAGTTTATGGGAATAGCAAGGTGATTGTCAACAAAAATTGGCTGTCTTTGAATTTTGAGCCCGCTCCTTTGTTTGCTGACTGCCCCCGGCCGTGTGGTTGAGGTGCATAGGTGCATGGGACGTCCAAGTTTGCAAAGAAATTCCCATCTGATTTTTTTTACATCGCTCACGGGTTGATATCTTAACTGCGCCAACTAAAATTTGGCCCTAGGTATACTGCCGATCACGCAAATTTGAAAGTGAGCCGTCGTTTTATTGCAAACGAACAATTTTAGTGCCAGCTGGCTGACTCCAGAATTTTCCCTGATAAAGCGAGCTCATTCGACCCAGTTTTAATTAAAATCCCTTCTTAAAATAAGTGAATAATTCCAAAGAAGTAACACCAAATGAAAAACATGATATCAAATGTAAATAAAGAAAAAAAGCAATAAACTTTGCCACTTTCGTGACCATTTCCACGTTTTTTACGGTGCATTTTATTAGAAATACAATATTTATCTAGAAATTATTTTTAAAACAGAAATATGCGAAAAGAATTAGAAAAACGGAAAGTAAAGGCGAAAAAGAACCGGAGTCATTTGAACGTGAAACATGTTTAAGACGCAGTTTTTATAAGCGCCGAGTTCCTAGTGACATAGATTTCAAACACATTGTATTTGGCTGAAATTGATAACATAGTGTTATTATGATGTAAGTCAAACAAAAATAATGTTGTTGGGTCATGTTTGTTACTGTAGGTTACTGTAGGTTACTGTAGGTCTGTTTGTTGTAGGTATAGAAAACGTCCCTTCTTCAAATGCGCCTGTGTGGGCGTTGGTCCCGCCCCCTGTTCCAGCAAAACTGAATTTGGTTGTTTTTGAACTGAGATACAGTAACATGCCCTGAGGCTACAGTAGCCCGACCTACAGTAACAAACATGACCCAACAACATTATTTTTGTTTGACTTACATCATAATAACACTATGTTATCAATTTCAGCCAAATACAATGTGTTTGAAATCTATGTCACTAAACAGACCAACGAGCTCGAGTCTTATAAAAACTGCGTCTTAAATGACTTTTTTTTAAAGGACTGCTAAAATTGGTCCCGCAGCGATGCCATCAACCTGTCAAGAAATTCAAATTTTTCTTAATATACGACTTTTAAAACGTGATTTATTTTATATTTCGGGCAACCTAATTTTTTGGAATATTTTTATTAAATTTTTTAAAGCCATTCCTGTAAACACAGGCACATTTTAAATCAGGGAGCATGTACCAGTACGGAGAAACGCCCACATTTACAAGTAAAACCTGTTTTTCCCATAGAACCCTTCCATGTACTCCAGCTCCCTGATTTAAAACTGGTCTCTACTTGCAGGACGGCTATTCCGGATCGACTGATATAACAAACAAAAGAACTGTAATTACAATTTCCAAAGATAATCAGAGTTTTACATAAACTACTGAAAAAGGGGCTTAAACTGTAGCAAAAATCAATTACGCAATTACGACCACACACTCCCGCCTTGACGGCACCTTCAAATTTTCCTCTCCAATTTATTCATTTACAAGTCCGGGTATGTACCTGCACCTATGTTGAGGTGGTTGCGTGAAGTTAAATTTGTTCCTTGGGGGACTCGTCTCGCATGTGTTTTAGGGGGAGGTCGCGCAAAACGAGCCCCCACAGGTAGAATGTCCATGTCAGCCACCCCCACATCCGAGAACCACCATAAGCGAAACATCCAGCACATAGCTCATATTAAATCTATTTCTTTGCTTATCATAGTTCATAATTTCAGGCGGAGCCGGTGGCGCCAGGAAGAGGAATCACAACCGCTCGGTCCGTTTCGAAGAGCCGGGAAGCGGCGGTGGTGGTGACCAGCAGCGAGGAGGCAGAGGCCGTGGTGGCCGAGGACGCGGTGGCGGACGTGGCCGTGGATTCGGCTTCCAGTGGCAACTACGCAGCACCATGGACACTTACCAAAAGCCTTCTGGAGCCGGGGCGGCTGATTCGACTGCCATTCAAGTTCCCGACATGGCAGTGAGTAGGAAGGACTTTAAGTTTTTTACCGGGCTGGCCCGAAAGTCATCGGGATCGGGCTGGCCCGGATGACCCCTAAGAGTTACCTCCTTTATAACTATGAACAATGTTCAGAAGCAGACCCAGAAACCGGCGCAGAGCACTTCGGACAACCCGTACGCGGAGTTCGGCTGCTACGACAACCGCCGGTAGTGGGACACGGCGCGCCCTCCCCCTTCCACAAGTTGTTGAATCCGATCTTGACCCACGTTGTTATGTTTGTTATGTTGCAAGTTGTTGATTGTTACTGTTGATCACATGAAACTCATTTCCCTGGCGGTCCGTATGTTTGACACACGGGGCGCAGAATTGCTCCACAGTGCGCATTTCATATGGGACATAGTGGGGGTAACGACCCGGATCCCTGAATTAGGGGAAGGACTGAAAATCCTATAAACCACTCAAAAGCATAGTTCTCACGGGTCGGTCTCTGTCTCTGTCTCTGTCTCTCTCTTTCTCTCACTATCTTTCTCTCTCTTTTTCTCTCTTTTTCTCTCTTTCTCTCTCCTTTTCTGTCTCTTTCTTTCTCTCTCTCCATCCCAATATCACTTTGCACATTTATCTCTCTCGGTTCCTATCACGCGCATAGACTCCCGGTTGTTCCGAATCCCGGTTGTTAGTGATCAAATGTGACTTCTGACAACATTAACTATTTTCTACAACAGTGGTTTTTTTTTTGTTCAAAGACAATTGGAAAGATGTATTCCCTTTCCCCTTGAGCGAAACAAACTTCTTTTCAGGGTTTGTGAACGAATTGTCTAAGACGAATGTGGCGAGCTTCAGCATGTTGTGTGTCGACCCGAAAACTCTTTTAAAAAAACATGTGGCAACGAATATGGAGAGCCTAAAAAAATAAAGCTATTTTATTCAACGTCTTCTGGGAAATAGAGTTTGAAAATATGAATAGAGAAATATCGAAAAAATGACGAAAAGTGCTCCAACAGAAAATGTGAGAGAGGGTTGGAAGCCGAAGAGGAAGACAGAAAGGATTGTTGCTAGAATGATTGAAACGGATGTGGCGAAGTTTTAGGCAATGTTTCCAGCATACTTGATACAGACTGCTACAGAAAGACCTATAAATAGGTGAATTGAACAGCCACAGCCACAGTCACAGCCACAGCCACAGTCACAGTCACAGTCACAGCCACAGTTAGAAAAACGTACCTCCAATGCCACACCAGAAAACAGTAATCCAAACATTCGAATCGAATCCGTAGAGAAGCCCATGCTCTGTGACAAAGAACCCATCCTGAACAAACATAGTAAGTCGGCCAGTAAGTTTTATACCTGAAGGAAAACAACACCAAGCGCTGAAGGAATCGCAAACATTCCCAGCTGAATATTCCTCATCCAAATGGAGACCTCGGAAGAATTCTAAAATCAGTAAATTGTATAAGCACAGTTTTTCCATGTATTATGTTGATATGTTTTGTATAGTGGTGAGCTACATGTAAAAAGTGTAATCAAAAAGGGCGATATTATGATAATTTGAATGAATCTATAAATGTTTCAACAACATTTTCAGTTGGCCTTATTTTCCGCCAATTGGATGGATATTTTGCTTTTTTTCACCCTTTTTCGTGTTTAAAAGGAAAAAAATTATTTTTTTTTTAAATTGCTCCTAACTTCAATTTCTCATAAAACATGTTTTCTCAAACTATCGTAAATTACACTAATGACTCATCAAATTTCAGAAATTCAAATATCATTCAATTCAGCTAAGTGTACCATTTAGAAAAATCAATATGAGAATGTCTGAAAATTATCCGCGCGCGCGCCGCGTCAAATTCAAAATTTGAGGATCGGGTTTTTCGAGATTTTCAAAAATTCGAACATGTCATCATACTCAGTTTGTTGTGCTGATCTACGAAAAGTAATTCATTTTGCCTGAAAATGAACTTCAAACGCGTGAAATCGTCTTAAAGATTGCGAAAATGGCCGATTTTATGTCATCTGCGCGCACTTATTACCTGCCATTTTCTTCAAAAAGAAAAATCTGAAAATCCAAAACGACAGTTCTGAAGTACTTTTCAAGGCGCATCCGAAAGTAAAAAGCAAATTTTAAAAATCGAAAAATCCGAAATTTTTTGACTCACCTTTTCTGGGCTTTAAATAATTTTGAACATTGTTTCCGGTTGAAATTTTAACGCTGATCATGAAAGCAACATTTTACTTTTTTGACGTTTTTTGGGTCCTGCGCGGAAGAACACAAACTTATCGCGACTTAAGCATTAGATTTGATGTGGCTATGACTAAACGTTCTGGAAAACCCCTGTTTCCGAAATTTTTGACTATTTTCACGAAATTACAGTACCCTACCGTAACCCAGGTCAAATATATGATATCGACCGAAAACTTTCAAATTGTCGTACATTGGTACTAGAAAGGTTATTGACCAAATTTGAGACGATTACCAAATTTCTAAGACAGTGGCCTGCTCGAGTTTCCCAGAGATTCTGTCTTAAGAATCAAAACCCCCTTAACTATGTGTGAAAGCTAACTTTACCTTAAGTAAATTCTCAAAGTAGATTCCCGCAAAACCAGACAATACGCATCCAACCACGATAGCTTTCACTCCTAAACATTCGCATTTTTCTGCAACTTCTGTACAAAATCACCGATAA
>OZ059905.1:25344992-25484992 GCA_964057215.1 Oscheius myriophilus
TGTAATGGTCGGCCTTTGGGACGTTGGAGTCTATTCTCACCTGATGACTTCAGTCAATCGGTAAATTTCAGAATCTACCTTAAATCTACTTATTTCAGACTCATTGCGATTTCCTTCCCTATCCACTACCGAAGTATTCTAACCCAGAGAAACACGAAATTCATAATCGGTGGAGTCTGGTGCATGGGATTGATTCACTTCAGCCCCTACTTATACTGTGAGTAAACATTTCAATAGAAAGACAAATAGAGAGCGAGAGAGAGCACCTTGTTCATTTTTTGAATATTTGTTCGTTAATTTTGAATGTTTAGTTTTTAATTATTTAATCTCGTTGTGAGTTATCATCTTTCTCACATTATATTGGATTAACATACATTTCAAATTCAATAGCGTTAAGCCAACTCATGATGTTTGAAAACATATGACATTAAAGCAAATGGCAATACAATTTTTGTATATGATTAAAAATCAAGGAATATTTTAGAGTCTATAAATGACTTATTCTTAATACAAGTGAAAGGTTGAAAGTTCTTTGACAAACGACAAAGTCTCGATATAGTTTGATCTTTGGCTATAACAAAATTGTGTGTGAGTGTGTGAGTGTGTGAGTGTGTGAGTGTGTGAGTGTGTGAGTGTGTGAGTGTGTGAGTGTGTGAGTGTGTGAGTGTGTGAGTGTGTGAGTGTGTGAGTGTGTGAGTGTGTGAGTGTGTGAGTGTGTGAGTGTGTGAGTGTGTGAGTGTGTGAGTGTGTGAGTGTGCGAGTGTGTGAGTGTGTGAGTGTGTGAGTGTGTGAGTGTGTGCGTGTGTGCGTGTGTGCGTGTGTGCGTGTGTGCGTGTGTGCGTGTGTGCGTGTGTGCGTGTGTGCGTGTGTGCGTGTGTGCGTGTGTGCGTGTGTGCGTGTGTGCGTGTGTGCGTGTGTGCGTGTGTGCGTGTGTGCGTGTGTGCGTGTGTGCGTGTGTGCGTGTGTGCGTGTGTGCGTGTGTGCGTGTGTGCGTGTGTGCGTGTGTGAGTAAGTGAGTAAGCTTCAACAAGTTTCATTTCAGTTCCCGAGTGTTACCTCACCTTCTCCTCAAAATTCTACCTATGGCAATTCGCCCCTACCACCTGTGGGTGGCTCCTCGGCAACCCCTTCGACTTCTGGCCCGGAATCTCCGTCTCCATTGCAATCGCCTCAATGGACGCCTTTTCTCTCTATCGCCTGAGAAAACTCAAAATCGTGCGTTCAAGAAGGCCAATCGTATTTTATAATAATTCTCTTTGCAGACCTCAAGCAGTGGCAGCATTAAAACCCGAGAAATCAGCTATTTCTGCCAGACCATTCTCCAATTCGTGCTGTTCGTTGTGAAGAAAACCACATTCTACGTCATCTCCCAGTTATTTGTCAGCGACCCTGTAAAGTATAACATGCAGCTGTTCTTCACAACTACATTTACTTGGGAACTCTTCCATTTTGTTGATGGGTAAGAAAATGTGGTTCATTTAATGATGCACAATTCAGGGCCGCTCTGATTCCTTTCCACATTGGAGATTATCTTAAGAAGAGGAATAATGTGGATGGTAGTGAGGTCACGAGGGGGACCATTCTGTAAGTTTTTGAGAGAGAGAGAGAGAGAGAGAGAGAAAAAGAGAGAGGTTTTCTTTGAAAACGTAATGAATTTCAGGGCTCGTAACACTTCCTACAAAGTCCAACCAGCCAGCAGTGGAACATTTTCAACGGTTGTTTCTAGCCCCGCAAAAACTGAAACGAGCTCGTAGTTTTACAAACGATGCAAAATTGTACGTACTCGTTATTGAAAAATAGTTTTCCCAGTGAATAAATATCGTGTACATAATGTTTGATATTTAAAAAATGACACGTTAAATGGTAGATTTTATCAAGCTGTTTCATTGAAACACTAATATTTGGAAAAATGTTGACATTTAGAGCGGTATAAGCGCATAAGTAGTCTTTTATGAAATGACAAATTTGTTTGCTAAATGCGAATGTTCTTATCATAAATCGTTTAAAAAAAAACACTCACACTCTTACACACAGCTCGCCGGAGTGGGCGCTTTCAATGTGTGCGGTGTTTAACAAAATCTTTGGAAAATTCTGTGCACCGTTTGCGTGCCGTTCTCCGCATGCTTGTTTGCAACGTGCGCACAGAATTTTCCTCATCAATAGTTTGAATTTTGGCCCTTTTGTACTGTAACGGATCGGGACCTAACGCCATCGCTACGAGACCCGCCTTCTCAGAAGCACAAATTTTTCCCGACTCTAGTTCTCCGCCACTTTTAGACAAAAATTATCTTTGAAAACATGAAAAAGTAGCTAATAAATTGAATTTCCTGAGGCAATTTTCCTGAACAACACAAAAGTTTCTCCGGTGAGATATGAAGTTTTATGCGTATTTCTTTTTATAGGATGAATTTTGAGAATCCAAAAAATTGCCTCCGAATGTTCAATACCAGAAGCCAAAGCCCCGCTGCGCGGGTCTTCGCCTTCTGGGTTCGGCGGCCTTCGGCCGCCTCAATCTGTGATCGCGGCCTGCGGGGCTCATGTAGGCGGCCCGTGGCCGCATAGGTACGCAGTCTTCAGCCGCTCATGTATGCAGCCTGCGACCGCTTTGTTCTGCAAATTTCAATGAAATGTTCCCCATGGTCGTGGTGGGGGAAATGAAGGGGTGTACCTTTATGGAAAAAACGTTGCGCTGCTAACGGACAGAATGACAACCCTCTAATGTTATTATATAGGATATCAGCTGTTCTCGACTTGAAAACACAGAAAATTATGTACTATGCGCAAATCGCTAGATTAGGAAAATTACAATTGCTGTCCGATGTTTAGCAGCCGGTCATTTTCAAAGCGCCCACGGTTTCCATTGGGCGGCGAGCTGTGTACACACATGCGCGTAGAAATTTTGAAAAATAAAACACACACGCACACACTCAAACGTCTTTGTAGATTTTTGTTGCTGACAAACAATTTTTTTGTATTACACAAATATGAACGTAGTCGCGTTTCTATGACATTCCGTTTAAACAAACAACCCTGTATACATGTCTGTGACTAGTTTTATCTTCACTGTTCTTATAATATGGCTTACTTTTTTTTTAAAACAAAGTATACAGTGATCACGAGATGTGAATTTCTTCCTTCCCTTTGGTCGGTCTGCTATCGAACGAACATAAATTCATTCAACGTTTAGTTAGTGTTTAGGGCGTTACGTTCTTCCCTTCAAAATAATATTATTTTTTATATTGGAAGCTCTTTGGCTTACTTGCTGAAGCAACCGTGACGCGGTTCGTTTTCTTAACTAGCAAACCACGAACAGACCACCACAGAAGAACAGCAGTGAGAAAAGGTAGTCCCAAGTAAACATCCTTCCGCAACTAAAATTAATCAATGAAATATTCCAGGAAAAACTCACATATGGCAAAATGAGTTCGAAAGCATTGACAATTGGAGAGTTTTCAATTGACTGTGGCGTAGCTTTGTAAGTATTGAAAAAAAGAATTCCAAATACAAAAGTAAGAATTAACCAGAACGAGAGAATTAAAGCCTAAACGAAACTTATATTTTTCCCGATTTGAAGAGCACTTGAAAAAGAAGTAACATTGTCATCCTCTTATACATCTTGCGAGTTTGGGGGCTGAATTTTGATTCATCCATACGTAAAACAATTATTACGGAAATGTAGCAAGCCAGAAGAATAGGAAGTTGATTTATGCAGTCGATAAATCCCTTACATTGTCGGCTTAATTGCTGAAAGTGTGAGTGTGAGTGTGCGCAAGTGCGTGAGTGAGTGTGAGTGTGAGTGTGAGTGTGAGTGTGAGTGTGAGTGTGAGTGTGAGTGTGAGTGTGAGTGTGAGTGTGAGTGTGAGTGTGAGTGAGTGTGAGTTAGTGTGCGTGAGTGTGAGTTAGTGTGCGTAAGTGTGCGTAAGTGTGCGTAAGTAGGAGTGAGTGTACGTAAGTGTGAGTGAGTGAGCGTGAGTGTGAATGAGTGTGCGTGAGTGAGCGTGAGAGAGTGTGAGTGAGCGTGAGTGTGCTTGAGTGTGCATGAGTGTGCGTCAGTGTGAATGAGTGTGCGTGAGTGTGCGTGAGTGTGAGTGAGTGTGAGTATGCGTGAGTGTGCGTGAGTTTGCGTGATTGTGCATGAGTATGCGTAAACGTGCGTGACTGTGAGTGAGTGTGCGTGAGTCAGTGAGTGAGTGGTGAAAAAGTGTCAGAACGAAGGGAAAATAATAGATATCTTACATAAATTGGTACTGAAGGTGAATTGTGATAAACGAAACTTAAGTAGTAAAACACGGCAAGCCACGGAGTATTTACAATATTAGGTACTAAAGCTAGACAGAATAAAAATGTGTCAAATCGATTCTGCCTAAAAAACTGATTTCTCCTATTAAATTGTTTTGCCACTTTTTTATGTGTGTTTTCCAATAAACAGACATTAATGCAATCGCCACCATATCAAAATTATTCAAATTATCCTTAAGAAAAACCAAGAATGTATACAATGCATGATTATCATTACAATTACGTACCTAAAGTTCAACATGAAAGAATGATAAAGATACAAAGTTACAATCGTTTCAATGAATGCAACAGTTGCAAAGAGAATATTGTTTACACAATGTCCAATGATAAATAAATGATACTTGTTTGTATTTGTTTGTCGTGTAAGCAAACGGAATATTATAAAGGAATATATTGGCACTCCAACAAACATGGTTACACACAGCGAAATATTGTGATAATCCAAAATTCCGGAGAGATATTTTGTATTCATTTGCAATAGTAGAAAATCGGAAAACACAACGCAGTTGTTCAGATTTTCAGTTGCAAAGAAAATCCGCTGGAAAAAGTATGATGTCTGCTTTATTTTCGAGTGTGCGAAGAAAGTTTTCAAAGCTCTGAAAATGAACAAAGGCTATTTAGGAAAACACATTCTTAATTCAGAAAAAGTAAATGGGAAACTCGAGCAGGCATGTAACTGTCCTTGGAAAAACCGCAGAAACGGCCCAATTTTTGTCAATGCCATTTCCTAGGGCCAAATATACACCATCCATATTAATAAATCGCAAATTTCCGTGTCTGTCTGTCTGTCTGTCTGTCTGTCTGTCTGTCTGTCTGTGTGACCCCATATCCGATCTTAGCTCCCCGTGAATCAAGTCACCTCATCTTTCAATATGTTGCCACCCTAGACAAGGGTATGTCATAGCCTGAAAATCGTGTTAGGGTCTCGCAGCGAAAGCGTGCCAGAACTTTGCTAAAAATTAAAGATTCTTCAGTTAATCTAAAAACTGTATCAATCGATAGAGCGTACAAAGGCAAAACAAAATAACCAATATATGATCTCAAAAATTGTATCAAAGTTGAAGAAAGTGGTTTTTGGCCATAAACCCAAATTTTGGGCATCGACCGCTTATCTTTTTGCAAAAGTGCAATATAGCGATGTTTTCGATATTTTCCGACGATGAAATCAAAATTTAGTTTTGACGATCGTTCACAGCTAGTCTTCAAAGATGCCTAGTTAGATCTTTCTGTTATCGTGGATTTTCTGTTTTTGAACGTAAAGTTTTTGAACGATAAGCCTAATTTTTGAATTTAGATTTGAAACGAGCATGTTTCTTTCCAACAGTTAAATTACTATGATGCATATATTTTATTCAGAAATAACTAAAGGAAAACATTTTGAAACATGCAACACAGAGTCAGCTCGCATTTGAATTACATGCCGTTGCCACGCAAGATTTAACTTTAAATATTCTTCTTTATTGATAAAAATATCACTTCAGTCTATTCTGCCATTTTTTCAAAACACACACTCACACACTCACACACTCACACACTCACACACTCACACACTCACACACTCACACACTCACACACTCACACACTCACACACTCACACATCACACACTCACACACTCACACACTCACACACTCACACACTCACACACTCACACACTCACACACTCACACACTCACACACTCACACACTCACACACTCACACACTCACACACTCACACACTCACACACACACACACTCACACACTCACACACTCACACACTCACACACTCACACACTCACACACTCACACACTCACACACTCACACACTCACACACTCACACACTCACACACTCACACACTCACACACTCACACACTCACACACTCACACACTCACACACTCACACACTCACACACTCACACACTCACACACTCACACACTCACACACTCACACACTCACACACTCACACACTCACACACTCACACACTCACACACTCACACACTCACACACTCACACACTCACACACTCACACACTCACACACTCACACACTCACACACACACACACTCACACACTCACACACTCACACACTCACACACTCACACACTCACACACTCACACACTCACACACTCACACACTCACACACTCACACACTCACACACTCACACACTCACACACTCACACACTCACACACTCACACACTCACACACTCACACACTCACACACTCACACACTCACACACTCACACACTCACACACTCACACACTCACACACTCACACACTCACACACTCACACACTCACACACTCACACACTCACACACTCACACACTCACACACTCACACACTCACACACTCACACACTCACACACTCACACACTCACACACTCACACACTCACACACTCACACACTCACACACTCACACACTCACACACTCACACACTCACACACTCACACACTCACACACTCACACACTCACACACTCACACACTCACACATCACACACTCACACACTCACACACTCACACACTCACACACTCACACACTCACACACTCACACACTCACACACTCACACATCACACACTCACACACTCACACACTCACACACTCACACATCACACACTCACACACTCACACACTCACACACTCACACACTCACACACTCACACACTCACACACTCACACACTCACACACTCACACACTCACACACTCACACACTCACACACTCACACACTCACACACTCACACACTCACACACTCACACACTCACACACTCACACACACACACACACTCACACACTCACACACTCACACACTCACACACTCACACACTCACACACACACACACACTCACACACTCACACACTCACACACTCACACACTCACACACTCACACACTCACACACTCACACACTCACACACTCACACACTCACACACTCACACACTCACACACTCACACACTCACACACTCACACACTCACACACTCACACACTCACACACTCACACACTCACACACTCACACACTCACACACTCACACACTCACACACTCACACACTCACACACTCACACACTCACACACTCACACACTCACACACTCACACACTCACACACTCACACACTCACACACTCACACACGCCAACTTTCTTTCTTTCTTTCAAACTCTCTGGCCGCAGGCCGGCTTTCTGAGCGGCCGAAGGCCGATTTACTGAAAGGCCGAAGGCCGTGAAAATTTCCGGCCGCAGGCCTGCTAACTGAACGGCCGAAGGCCGGTTTACTGAAAAGCCGAAGGCCGCGAAAATTTCCGGCCGCAGGCCGGCTTTGTGAACGGCCGAAGGCCGGTTTACTGAAAGGCCGAAGGCCGGTTAGCTGAACGGCCGAAGGCCGGTTAACTGAGACCACAGGCCGCAAAAATTTCCGGCCGCAGGCCGGCTTTCTGAACTGCCGAAGCCCGGTTTACTGAAAGGCCGAAGGCCGGTTTGCTGAACGACCGAAGGCCTGTTTACTGAAAGGCCGAAGGCCGCGAATATTTCCGGCCGCAGGCCGACTTTCTGAACCGCCGAAGGCCGCTTAACTGAACGGCCGAAGGCCGGGTTAACTGAAAGGCCGTGAAAATTTCCGGCAGCAGGCCGGCTAACTGAACGACCGAAGGCCCTTTTACTGAAAGGCCGAAGGCCGGTTAACTGAACGGCCGAAGGTCGCGAAAATTTCCAGCCGCAGGCCGGATTTCTGACCGGCCGAAGGCCGGTTTACTGAGTGGCCGAAGGCCGCGAAGATGCCCGGCCGCAGGCCGGCTTTCTGAACGGTCGCAGGTTTACTGAGAGGCCGATGGCCGCGAAAATTTCCGGCCGCAGACTGTCTTATTGAGACAAAGGGAAATAGTCAGTTGCGAAGACGGAATACAAAAATTGCGACGAAAAATGACAAAATGAGTTTACGAAGAAAGAGAAAGAGAGAGAGAGAGAGAGAGAGAGAGAGAGAGAGAGAGATGCAGCAAAGACAGATACAAACAATGATACATAAGCATCGTCTCAAAAATACAAAGTCAGTATATGCGAAAGGGTAGAGAAGTTCCCGGAGAGTTGGAGATTTGACAGTAAACCACTGAAAGAAGAAAGCAGCCGCACACGGGGCCATTTGAGAGAGTAATGGCGACTGCAGAAATTTTTAAGTAATGCGCAGCCTATTCTAATTTCGCAACCTTTCGACCGAGTCAGCCCCACCGAGGCAAAGGACCCGGTGGAAATGAACAGCCGCCCGATAGTGAATGGGCTAGAGAAAGAGAAATAGCACTGTAAATGAGGAGAGGCTGCTAACAAACCTATAGATTCGATGACATCATTGCCCAAATGTATTAGGGTGGATGTATATTGGGATACTGCCAATTATGAAAAAAGAACCATAGGCTGTGTTCAAAGTACTGCACAAGATTTAAAATAGTAACTTGAAAACGTGTTTTTTGAAATGTGGAAAAAAGTTAATGGAAATGTTTATGCCAACGACCACTTGTAACCTGTATGAAAGCTCACACACTCATGCATACACACACTCACGTACTCACGTACTCGCTGTCAAAAACAGAACAAATTGGCTTGTATGTATGTAAAATAGCACTGAAGAAAGTGCCGTAATTAGTGCAGAAAACCATGTTTTTGCATATCGAAAGCGGAAATGAGCAAGAAAGTAAACTGCTGCCCGTGTTAAATGGATAAACACACACGTGCACACATACGCACACACGCACACACGCACACGTTTTAACAAGAAATTATATATTTTAGTGTAAAATGTAAAAAAAAATAATTTATGTAAAAACACATGGCGAATCCAATGAAAACAAAATTTAAAAATGCTTTTACAAAAAAGTGACTTTTTCATTAAAAAGTTGAAACCCACTTGAGGTTTTTTGAAGTTTTCAGGTTTGTTTTCAGGAAAACGAATTTTCTTATTGAATTAACTATATTTAAAACAAATTGGCTACTGATTTCATTTTTAAAATTAAAAATATTTTTTCCATGAAGCAATATACAATGAAAAAAAATCATTTTCTACAGTAACCCAAGCTACCGTAACCTCAGGTGCTCCAAAATTTTTTAAAATTATTTTAACAAGCTTTTTTAGTTTTATGAACCATATAATTATAAATTTATTTGTCAAATTCGAATGCGATAAAACTTGAAAATAAAATTGAAAAATGCACACTCACACACTCATTCACACACACACACACACTCACACACACACACACTCACACACACACACTCACACACACACACTCACACACTCACACACTCACACACTCACACACTCACACACTCACACACTCACACACTCACACACTCACACACTCACACACTCACACACTCACACACTCACACACTCACACACTCACACACTCACACACTCACACACTCACACACTCACACACTCACACACTCACACACTCACACACTCACACACTCACACACTCACACACTCACACACTCACACACTCACACACTCACACACTCACACACTCACACACTCACACACTCACACACACTCACACACACACACACACACACTCACACTCACTCACACACTCACACAGTGTAGAAATCCCAGGCACGCAGTTTTGGTAATTTCCGCTCATAAAACCAACCAAAGAACATGAAATGCAGCCCTTTATTAAGATCTGTTGGCCTTGCCGCTTGCTGAAACAGAATTGACTTGGGCAGATTTTTTAACCAGCAATCCTCGAACAGACCACCATAGAAGAACCGAGGTGAGAAAAGGCGCACCCATATAGAAGTCTTTGGTAAACTGCAAATAAAAAAGTTCAAAGTTTGAAAACAAACTCACAAAAGGGATCATTCTCTCTGAAGCAATAACAAAACGAGAGGTTTGCAATGCCTGATCTTCCAAAACACACAAATTGAGATATCCGAATGCCAAGATGAAAAAGAACCACATGGAAAGTAAAGAAGCCTTAAGATGCGATAAATAAGAAAAAAAAAGCAAAAAAATGTTTTTTAAGGTGACCTGAAAAATAAGAAACGTTGTCATCCTTCGGAAGATTTTCAGTGTTTGGGGACTGTATTTTGATTTGTCCATACATAGAATAAACACGACTGAAATGTAGCATGCCACAATGATGGGAAATTGATAGATACAATCGATGAAAGCCTTGTATTTTTGAAACCACAGCTGAAAGTCAGGTTTTCAGTTTGAAAGTTTGTAAAAACCAAAAGAAAACTCACAATTATTGGTACTGAAAATGAATTTTCGTAAACTACAGTAACATAGTAAAAACAACAAAGCCAAGGAATATTGAATAAATTTGGGATCAAAGCCAAAGAAAACAAAAACCTATCCAGTCGCTTGTGGCTAAATAATAAAATGGTTTAAAATAATTTAAGACGCCATTTATGAAAGGATCGACCACATTGTGACATATAATTTTAGAATTGGCTGGTATTTTTTCAGCAACAAAAAAAAAGTAAATTTTTGTATAAAATCCTGTTTTTTAAATCTCGGTTAATAATGAACTGAAATACAAGTTTAAAAATAAAATCCATAGATAATTTTTAAACTCTATTTGTTCTAACGAAAAAACGACCTACTTGAATTTTTTGATGTCAAATAAAGAATTACGTAAAATATACCTCGAATCCAATGAAAACTATTTTGAAAAAATGCCAAAAAAGGGTCTTTCACGAAAAAGTAAAAACACACTTGTGTAAATCACAAAAACGAGGTTTTTTGAAGGTTTTTTGAAAAGTTATCATGTTTTTGTAGGAAAACAAATTTTCTTAGTAAATTAATTAGATGTAAAACAAAATTGTCTACTGATTTCATTTTTAAAATTAAAATTAGGTTTTCCGGGAAGCAACATACAATAAAAAAGCGTTTTCTACAGTAACCCAAGCTACCGTAACCTCAGCGGCTCCAAAAAGTTTTTAATTATTTTAACAAGCCTTTTTTCAGTTTTAGGAATTATATCATTATAAATTTACTTGTCACATTCGAATGCGATAAAACTTAAAAATAAACTGGAAAAATTGAAATTCGGTTAACTAAGAAGCGATATTTATTTAAAAAAAAAAACTGGAAAATAATCTGAAACCTTTTTATATGTGATTTCCAGTAAACGGACATTAATGATGTTGCCACTATATCAAAATTACTCAGCATATCTTGAAAAAAATACAAGATCAAGTATAAAAGACTTTTAGGGTAACAAGAATATGCCTGAAAAATGTTTTTATAAGTTTGAATTTAATAATGACTTACAAATGTAACACAAAGACACATAGTTGCAAAGAGAACACCGTTCACGCAATGACCGATGATGAATAAATGATACTTCTTTGTAATTGTTTGTTTTGTAAGTAAGCGAAATATTATGAAGAGAAACAAAGGAACACCCACTGACATACTTAGAAGCAATGAAATATTGTGGAAATCTATGATTTTCGTGAGGCAGGTTAGTTCCATCTGGAAAAATTTTTTTCATGCTAGCTAGAAGTGAAAAACACGTTCTAAATTAGTAATCAAATAAAAGGCAAAGCAAAGTTCCAAGGTTTCTTTACACACGTGCACACGTGAATATGTACACACGTGTATACGCATGTTAAAAGAACGTGTGAACGTGTAAACGCGTTAACGTCTTTACGTTCACACGTGTGTACGTTCACACGTTCATACGATACGTTCACGCGTTCACATGTTCATAGGATAAGTTCACACGTTCATACGCGCACACGTGCACACATGCACACGTCCACACGTCCACACGTACATACAAGCTTACACGTTTACACGTACACACACGTACATGCGCGTACACTAAATTTTCATATTGTCAGCTTTAATCCCATGTGTGTTTTTGTGACTATAACATAGACATTGTAGTTATGGCGGTTTCTATAAACACGTCTAGAGACAAATATATTGCTTTAGAGATGTGGAGGTGTGGTTCCTGGTTAAAATGATCTCTATGAAGCGAAAGTAACAAAATACAACCTAAAAATAGCGGCTGTCAAATACGGAACAAATTGGCTTATATGTGTGTAAAATAGCACTGAAAAAAATGCCGTAATTAGTACAGAAAACCATGTTTTGCATAGCGAAAGCGGAAATGAGCAAGAAAGTAAACTGCTGCCCGTGTTAAATGGATAAACACACACGTGCACACATACGCACACACGCACACGTTTTAACAAGAAATTATATATTTTAGTGTAAAATGTAAATAAAAATAATTTATGTAAAAACACATGGCGAATCCAATGAAAACAAAGTTTAAAAATGCTTTTACAAAAAAGTGACTTTTTCATTAAATAGTTGAGGTTTTTTGAATTTTCAGGTTTGTTTTCAGGAAAACGAATTTTTTTATTGAATTAACTATATTTAAAACAAAATTGGCTACTGATTTCATTTTTAAAATTAAAAATATTTTTTCCATGAAGCAACATACCGGCTGAAGGCTGCGACTCCGCGCGGCCGTAGGCCGCCTAACTGAGTGGCCGAAGGCCCCGAATATGTGCGGCCGCAGGCCGCTAAACTGGGGGGCCGAAGGCCGCGAGGAGCCAGGAGTGAGGACCGCCGAAGGCTGGCCGTAACTTCTGGAGCAAAGAGCTCCTGGAGCAAAATCAAAGAGCAAAATCTTACACAATTTCACACATGTAACCTCAGATCACATCACACACAGAGAAAAAATTCAATTATTTCACAGGACGGATTCAAAGGACGATAGAGAAAGATACGACCGATATGGAGAGCGCGATAAAGAAGAGAGCGAGAATAAAAAATTAGATTGTTATAGCTGACGCCAAACGGGCATCATGCCAATTTCGTTCAAGTATTCTCTGTTGATGATAGATTAGCATAAAATCGTAATATCAACAGAGAATGAAGGCACAAATTCCGTCCGTTTGGCGAAGGCCCGTTTGGCGGCAACTATAAGTTCAGAATAATCCATCTCACTCATTAATTCGCAGAAGTAGTATTGGCTGGCACAATAGACAGAAGGATAGAAACAGAGACAGGAAGACAGAATAACAGATATACAGAGAAACAGAGAAACAGACAGAAAGAGAGATAGATAGAGACAGAGAGATAAAAAGACGCAGAGACAAAGAAAAAGGAGACAGAGATAGAGGAGACAAAGATACAGACAGAGAAACAGAGAGACAGAAACAGTGACGGAAACAAAAAGACAGAGTAACATAGTGACAAATAATGCAGAGACAGAGAGAGACAGAGAAAGAAAGAAAAAGAGAGAAGAGATCAGAACTGACCGAACGGAGGGAGAAGAAAGGAGTGAGTGATTGAGAATGAAGGGTGCATTGTTCACGGAGAATTCACGTAACGGACGGAAAGGAAAGGACTGACCGGCCGATCCCACCCTCTCCCTCTGGGAAAGTGAATGCGTGGTTTAACGCTGATAGACCATACACACACAGAAACCGTAGCGTTTTATTATAAGGGATATACTCGTCGCCCAGCGAGCTTTCCTAGCCGGGAGCGGGAAACAAGCGGCTTTTTGTCTGCGTTTCCGCGACTTGCACACTATTTCGCGCGTTAGATGTGCAGGTCATCGAAACTTTAGGAAAGGTCCGTGGGCGAGGAGTATAATTATATAATTATTTATTTGTCACATTCGAATTCGATAAAACTTGAAAATAAAATGGAAAAATTGAAATTCGGTTCACTAAGAAGCGATATTTATAAAAAAATACTGGAAAAAAAATTGAAACCTTTTTTATGTGATTTCCAGTAAACCGACATTAATGATGTTGCCACTATGTCAAAACAACTCAGCATATCTTGAAAAAAATACAAAATTAAATACAAAAGACTATTAGGATAACAAGAGTATACCTATAAAAATAAGTCTTAATCAATTTTTAATAAATACATACAAATGTAACACAAAGACACATAGTTGCAAAGAGAACACCGTTCACGCAACGACCGATGATGAATAAATGATACTTCTTTGTAATTGTTTGTTTTGTAAGTAAGCGAAATATTATGAAGAAAAACAAAGGAACACCCACTGACATACTTAGAAATATTGTGGAAATCTATGATTTTCGTGAGGCAGGTTAGTTCCATCTGGAAATTTTTTTTAATGCTAGCTATAAGTGAAAAACACGTTCTAAATTAGTAATCAAATAAAAGGCAAAGCTAAGTTACAAGGTTTCTTTACACACGTGCACACGTGAATATGTACACACGTGTATACGTATGTTAAATGAACGTGTGAACGTGTAAACGCGTTAACGTCTGTACGTTCACACGTTCACACACGCACACATGCCCACGGGCACACGTTCATACGTTTATACTTTCACACGATCACACGTCCAACATGTACACACCCACACGCACGTCTCGTTTACACGTACACACGAGTACATCAGCGCACACTAAATTTTCATTTTCTCAGCTTTAATCCCATGTTTGTTTTTTGAAACAACACTGATTTATGTGACTATAAGATAGACATTGTAGTTATGGCGGTTTCTATAAACACGTCTAGAGACAAATATATTGCTTTAGAGATGTGGAGGTGCAGTTCCTGGTTAAATGATCTCTATGAAACGGAATACATCCTAAAAAATAGCGGCTGTCAAATACAGAACAAATTGGCTTATATGTGTGCAAAATAGCACTGAAGAAAGTGCAGTAATTAGTACATAAAAACCTTGTTTTTGCATAGCGAAAGCGGAAATGAGCAAGAAAGTAAACTGCTGCCCGTGTTAAATGGATAAATACACACGTGCACACACGCGCATACGCACACACACGCACACACACACACACACACACACACACACACACACACACACACACACACACACACACACACATGCACACACAAACGCAAACGCACTTTTTTTCAAAAACAATTTACAAGTTTCAATCACTTTGTTCTTTGATGTTCTTTCAGTCTACTTGTTGAAGCAACCGTAACGTTAATAACGTTAGATTTTTTAACTAGCAAACCACGAAGAGACCACCATAAGAAAACAGACGTCAGTAAAGGGAGCCCCATGTAAACATCCTTCACCAACTAAAATTAATTTTTTAAAAAAATCAAAGAACAACTCACGTAAGGTAAGATGCTGATGAAAACATTGACAATGGGAGAAAATTCAACTAATTCTGGCTCATAAGTATTGAATAAAAGAACTCCTACGACAAATACAAAAACGAACCAAAACGAAAGAATTAGAGCCTGAACAGGAAATTTAGTTTTAAATTATTTTCAGAGCACTTGTAAACGAAGGAAGATTGTCATCCTTTTGTAGATCTTGCGCGTTTGGGGGCTGAAGCCTGATTTATCTTTCCGCAGAACAATTATAACCGAAATGTAGCAAGCCAGAATAATAGGAAGTTGATAAATGCAGTCGATAAATGGCTTTATTTTTCGAATTACCTGAAAGGCGTTATAATTAAGATATCGTCTCTTTTAAAATCGAGCAGGCCACTGTCTTAGAAAAAAGCTGATACAACTTTAATTGGCCCAAAATTGGTCAATAACCTTTCTATGGGCTCTTTGAAACTTTTAGGTCAATATTGATTTTTTTACCTGGGTTACTGTAGGGTACTCTAATTTTGTAAAACTGATCGAATTAATTGGAAATGCGCTTCTCTAATAGCTTTAGTCTTTAATACGCAAAATAAAAACCCTCCAAACCCAAAAACGTCAAAAAAGTGAAAAAGTGCGTTCGAAAATGCAGTTTTTCGCATTTTTCGACCTTTTTCACATAAGAGCTGCAAAAAGCCACTATACTGGAAAGATGTGGCACATTTTTCTGCATCGTTTGCAATATTGAAGTGTAAAAAATAGGTG
The DNA here is from genome assembly GCA_964057215.1 of Oscheius myriophilus. Lineage (NCBI taxonomy): Eukaryota > Metazoa > Nematoda > Chromadorea > Rhabditida > Rhabditidae > Oscheius > Oscheius myriophilus. The sequence goes on from OZ059905.1 coordinate 25,361,119, forward strand.
ACGAAAATCAACGAAATTTTCCATCTATTGTAAAATTTTCGTCTTTGGCAGGTCAAAAAAAATTTTGCTCTAAAATTGCTCCAAACATTCACAAAAAACTTCGAATTGTATTTTTTACTACTCCACAAACATATAGATCCGGTTTGAGCAAGATAAAAAGTTTTGACCTATCAAATGTTTTTAAAATTTTCCCTGATAAAATTGATGGAAAATTTCAGATTCAAAATCGACCTTTACCTAAAAGTTTCAAAATGGTCTATATTGCCCACACGTTATAGACCAATTTTGAGCCAATTATAGTGCTATAAAATTTTTCCTGAGAAAATGTCTTAAAAAAAGAATATATAACTGAACAAAAAAGAAAGAAAAATAGAATTAAAATCTCACTATGATTGGAATTGAAATCGAACTGTGATAAATAGCATTTAAGTAGTGATACACCACAGCCCACGGAATATTTAATAAATTAGGTACCAAAACTAAGCAGAATAAACACATATCAAATCGTTTCTCTCTGAAATCAATGTATCGACCAGAAAAATGTTGTTTTCACTTTTTAATGTGCGTTTTCCAATAAACCGACATTAATGCAGTCGCCACCATGTCGAAATTACCCAAGTTGTCTTGCAAAAACCCTAAGAAGTAGAACAACGCACTTTGGTCACCACAAGCTCTCACCTAAATTTTAACACGAATCACGAAGACATGAAAAACTTACTATCATTAAAAATAGTGAAACTGTAGCGAAGAGAATACCGTTTATACAATGTCCGATGATAAATAAATGGTAATTGTTTGTCTTTGTTTGTCGTGTAAGAAGACAGAATATTATGAAGCAAAATAAAGACACTCCAGCAATTATAGTTACAAATAGCGAAATATTGTGAAAATCCAAAATTCCGGAAAGGCATTTTGAAGGCATTGTCAGCTGTAAGTGGAAATTGTAAAAATACACACACTCATACACTCACACACTCACACACTCACACACTCACACACTCACACACTCACACACACACACTCACACACTCACACACTCACACACTCACACACTCACACACTCACACACTCACACACTCACACACTCACACACTCACACACTCACACACTCACACACTCACACACTCACACACTCACACACTCACACACTCACACACTCACACACTCACACACTCACACACTCACACACTCACACACTCACACATTTACACACTCACACACTCACACACTCACACACTCACACACTCACACACTCACACACTCACACACTCACACACTCACACACTCACACACTCACACACTCACACACTCACACACTCACACACTCACACACTCACACACTCACACACTCACACACTCACACACTCACACACTCACACACTCACACACTCACACACTCACACACTCACACACTCACACATTTACACACTCACACACTCACACACTCACACACTCACACACTCACACACTCACACACTCACACACTCACACACTCACACACTCACACACTCACACACTCACACACTCACACACTCACACACTCACACACTCACACACTCACACACTCACACACTCACACACTCACACACTCACACACTCACACACTCACACACTCACACACTCACACACTCACACACTCACACACTCACACACTCACACACTCACACACTCACACACTCACACACTCACACACTCACACACTCACACACTCACACACTCACACACTCACACACTCACACACTCACACACTCACACACTCACACACTCACACACTCACACACTCACACACTCACACACTCACACACTCACACACTCACACACTCACACACTCACACACTCACACACTCACACACTCACACACTCACACACTCACACACTCACACACTCACACACTCACACACTCACACACTCACACACTCACACACTCACAGTTTAAAAAGAAATCCGTATCACTATCAAAATTATGAAAGCAGCTTTGTTGAAAAAGGTCTCCTAGGAAATTTATGACGTCTGCTTCAATTTTTGCGAGGCTGTCAAGGAAATTCCCTTAGCTCTGAAATTGGAAAAACGACTATTTTGGAAAACAGTTTCCTAATTAAGACAACGTATCTGGGAAACTCAAGCCAAAAGTGAAATTTTTTCTGATCGAGAATATTAAAAAATACATTTTCTCCGAGGTTGTGAAACAAAGCTCAGAGATTAAAAAATATTATGAAAAAAAAGTTTCTTATTGAGAAGCACTTTTTGTTTTCTTTCGTTTTGATCTGCGTGAAACATTAAATAGATGGGATAATTCAAGATAAGGTTCAAACACTTCTTTTCTGTTTGTAATTTCCGCTGAATTCAAACAAGGAAGTTTGAAACATCTTACACATTGGTTTCCGCAGAGGTTCGAGTTTTTCAGAGCAATATTTGACGTGAAATATTTCGCAAACTTTTTGCTGCGTCGTGTGCTGCGTCGCGTGCTGCGTCGCGTGCTACACCGTTTTTATCAATCCATTTTCTAACAGAAAACAACATATTTTACCACTTTAATAAATTAATGAATAGAAAATTAAACAATTAGTGCCAGTAACTATTAGTCAAGTTTACAAAACGTTCTAAACACGAGTTTTCAAATAGTAACAGTTAATCGTAGCCTTTAACTTTGTGTGGCTGTGCAATCCAGGACATATCTGCCATTACGAATACAGAGCTATCGTATAGATAAGGTTCACAAGCCCTGAAATAAACTCGTAAAAATGTTTATTTTTATTTGATTACCTTACGGATTCACAATTTTTCAAAGCAGCCCTCACTTTTGGTGTTCTTTCACGACGGCATTCGCGAAGAACATTTGATGTTGAAATGTGATGTTCAAACCAGGGAGTCATTTTCTTTTCTGAAAAAAATCCGGTTAACAAAAATTACCCGGGTATAATTAGCAATTAGAAATTATAATTTATCGATGTATAACGATTTACCTGCAAATAACGTAGTGTTAATTCGGTTTTCAAATGCCGTTTGCATCTGATGGCTGAGGTTTGACAAAATGCTTGATGTATACACGTTTTTCACTTGATTGGAAACAAAAATACGCCTAAACCGAAAAATTTTGTCTTATTGATAAATTGTATCTTTAAAAACTCAGTAGCCACGTTTCATTCTTGTGGGCGCCTTTAGCAAGTATATTGCGGTTATGTAAAAAGGGTTTTTCTCTCTCAGTTTTTCAAATTTCACGATAGTACCAAACTGTATAACTAAACTTGTATGACGTTTTAATTTCAAAAACTCTATGGACTTGATAAAAATTAAACAAAGGCAACTAAAGCGAAGATTTTTTTCTTATTACTTTTGCCTCGAGAGTGCCTCTTGCAAAAACTAAGTTCTCTATAATTTTTAAGGTTGAATGAATGAAAAGAAAGCAAAATTTCATGAAACATATAGCGCTATTTTTACTTCTTGGCCGATTCTCCAATGTAAACGCGGTAATGCGTACACATCCTAAAACACAGGATTTGCGTACGCAAATTCGCGTCTGGTGTCATTTGCACAGGGCTAAGAGCGAAATTGGGCAGAGTAGCTTTGGCGACGACTATAAGGAAATTCTCATTCTTGAAGGCAAAACTAGCAGTTTTGCCCACTTTCGAAAAATATACTACTTATATATGCTATAATCTATTTCCAAGGGGCGGTCTCGATTTTCCGGGCAATCGTGAAAAATGACACGTATTTAAGCAAAAAAGATTTGAAACATTGAAGTGAATAGAGATACAATAAGCGAAAGAGCACTGTAAAAGAGGAGTGCGCAGACATTTATCTAAAATCGTTGCAGGACCAAAGGTACCTACTCCTTTAAAATTTGGGAAAATCCTTGCCCATTCGTTGGAAATGGAGTATAAGTCTGGACGGTTTTGGGCACTTTGAAGCCTATCGAAAACAGAGAATTTTGAAAGCTATGTTGTTTACAGTTTCTTTGATCAACTGATTTTTCCCTTTCATATGGTCCGAAATTGCAAAAGACCCCTAACGGTCCCTTTCAGTTGGTTGATATTTATTTAATGCTATCTTTCAATAAAACATACCTCAGATTAACAGCAACCATGTCATTAGTTCCGACGTCGTACAGTTGATACGGCTCGCCATTTGTCTTGTTTTTCCATTCTAGTGCGATCGCATTATGATAATCAATTAGTCTGGTCTTAAATAAAACAAAACTAAGAAAATCAATAATTGTAAATCTTACCCTATCAGGACGGTGAATGCGTTTTCCAAAAACAAAATAACCAGAAGTTACCGTGGAAAGTTTTTCAATCGCATTCAAATAATCAAATTTCACATCTCCAGGTTTGTCGAGCATCATCAAGTTTATCTGGAAAGTGTATATGGAAAATATAAAGTTTTCATCGTGCTTTTCCTGAATACTGAATCCAATTAAGCCTGAAGGAAGCGATATCGTCATAGTTTTCTTGAATTTTGCCCAGATTGTCGAGTAATGTGCCCTCAGGGGAAATTGCGATTTCATCAAAATCCATAACTGCCAAGTACTTTGCAACTTTTCTGAAAAATGTGATAAATTTCTTATACATTGACTTTTTTCCTCAAAATACCTCCTCAAAATACCTTCTTTGCGAAAAAGTTTCAGTTTTTCCGAAACGTTAGTGTCAATTTGTGTTTTTTAACATGATCAAAAGTCAAAAATTTTGATATGGTCTGATGATCTGAATTGTGAAAAACTCACTAGTCTATGTTAAAGCTGATTATTTTTTTTAACATTTCACTTAAAAGTGTAAAGATTGATTAAAACTGCCTGAAAACGACGAAAACTAATGTTTCCATTTTCGCGTTCAAATATTTCAGGGGAAAATTTAAGAAAAGATCAAAAGCGCATCGCAGCGCGTTAGAGTGATAGCGTTAGATATGTAAAAAAAAATTTCATGTTCTGTTTTCCGGATTTTTTAGGTGTTTCACGTGTGGTCTATCCTTATCCACTTTAAATGTTACTTTAGGCATTGGCGCTGAAAAAATCATCCCAGTTTTTCAATTTTTTTTATTTACACTTGCAAGAAAAATTTCATTAAAAAAGTCACATTCGCCTTTTCGTATTTAGTATTTATCTAAATTTCACATTGGAAAAGTGATTTTTCTACTTTAATGAAAATCCGAAAACCCCAAAAAGCTGTTTTCTGAAACTTTTTGAAGTGTAAATTTTTATCAGCCTGGAATCGTAAAATTCCAAGAAAAGGTGTTTTTGGAAATTTCACTTTCGTGTAGGGTCAAAATTTTAATGTCATAAAATTTTGAGCAAATTTATTTGTTTTTTTTTTTTTAGATTTTTGGAGCGATTTCACAGAAAAAAACGAGTTTTGATCTACAAAAATTGAATTTTTCCTGATCTAATCGATGGAAAAATCCAACTTCAATGAAGATTTTCGTCTAAACTGCTTTGCAGCCCTTATTTGACAAAAGTGCGAAAAGTGCGAAAAACTGCAAAGAAGTTCCAGGCCCAATTCCATGAATATCACCTTTTTGCTAAAAACAATTGCTCAAGTTTACCAAATATAAAAACATTGCCTTCAGACGTCTTTTTTGTAAAACTCGACATCGTTAGGACATAGAATTTGACCATTACTTTTTTTGCTTTAAATAGGCGTAATAATGATAAAATAACCGAAAAATTTGATTTAGAGCGTTTTTTGCTCAGCCGGGATACTGTAGTTACTATCGCGCGCGGCGCGCATTTGGTATTTCCCATGAACTTCAACCAAATTTCAATTTGAAAAAAGCAATCGATAGCAAATTTCATTTCCAATAAGATTGTAATTAACGGAAACTAAAGATACTCAGGTGAAAAATGTGAAAACATTTTTGAAAAACAGGTCGAAAATATGGAAAAACGCTCCTCCAGAATTTTTATATGTTTTTCTCCACACTTTGTTGAGTACTTTTTCTTTTGACACCAAAAAATTTTAGGACCCTGCATTTTGAGATAATTTGAGTTGAAGTTTGCACATTTCAGCACTAGTTATGAAAACTGACAGATTTGGGCATGTTTGAAGATGCAAATTTAAACTTAAGTTCTAAAAACCACAATTCTGCTTGAATATGCTGTTTAACTGATAAAAGTTAACGTGTAAGTAATTTTAGGCAGCCAGAAAACAAGAATAAGTAATGAATCTACAGTATCCCTAGGGTTACTGTAGTCGTATGGTAAAAAATGCGATTTTTAGCCGGAATTGATCGAAATACAATCTAAACGGTACAATTTATTATTTTAAAGGTATATACACACTTTGGGTTAGATATGATATAAAAATTCTGGAGGAGCGTATAAAAATTCTGGAGGAGCGTTTTTCCATATTTTCGACTTTACCTGTTTTTCAAAAATGTTTTCACTTTTTTCACCTTTTTATGTTGAGTATCATTCGTTTTCGTTAATTACAATCTTATTGGAAATGAAATTTGCTATCGATTGCTTTTTTCAAATTGAAATTTGGTTGAAGTTCATGGGAAATACGAAAGCGCGCCGCGCGCGACAGTAATTCGCGCTACGGTACCCCGGCTGAGCAAAAAACGCTCTAAATCAAATTTTTCGGTTGTTTTACCATATTGAAAACAAAAAAAAGTAATGGTCAAATTCTATGTCTTTATTGTTATTGTCCGAGCTCGAATATTACATAAAACTCGTCTTAATTAAATTTAAATAATAAAGTTTAAAAAAAATACCTTGAACGATAAAGCCCGTTATTCAAAGCAGCTTCAGCCGCCACGTTGAAAATGTTCATATTGGGGTCCTTGCCAAAAATCCACTTTTCCTTTTGAGAAGTTGGAAGCGCAGACCACGGAATCACTTCCATTCCTTCCATCAGCATCATTTGGTAAAATTCAATTACGTGTTGAACCTAAAACTTTTCAAACAAAATGCCTTTCCAAAAACCTTTTTAGACCAGGAATAGTGATAAATATAGAATTTTGTTGCTCCGTTGGCTATCGACGATTCAAAAAATTGAATGACATTTTGCCAATCTGTGACATAAATTGTTGGTTTTAGAATTACTGCCAACTGATGGGCATATGTTCCTTTTAAACGGACATCTCTTAAAAAATTAGATTTAGTAAAAATCGGTTCGTACATTATTTCGATTTTATGCTCTTCGTTTGTTACATTCACCCGAAGAGCAGCAATTTCTTCATTGAGAGATTCCGGAACTTCGATGAAAGAGACGTAATCTAAATTTTGTTTACAATGATAACGAAAAGTCTATGAAAACGTAATATCTTAGAGAATGGACTGCAGTTTCCTTTAATTTTGTGACGTGCTCTACATTTACAAAGTTGCGTGCTTGACGTTTACAATGAGGCGAGCTCGACGTTTTCAAAATGGCGTGCCTACGTTTACAAAGACGTGTGCTTGTTTTTTACAAAGTTGTGTGATGTTTACAAAGTTGCGTGTTCGACGTTTACAAAGTGGCATGCTCGAAGTTTACAAATCAGCATGCTCGATGCTTACAATGTCGCGTGACGTTTGCAAAGTGACTTGTTCGACGTTTACAAAATTGCGAGCTCAACCTTTACAAACTAGCGTGCTTGACGTTTACAAAGCGGCGTGCTCTATGTTTACAAAGGAGCGTGATCTACGTTTACAAAGTGGCGTGCCCGACGTTTACAAAATCGCGTGCTTGGGTTTACAAAAAATGTTTTCAAAATGACATGATCAACGCGTGCTCAACATTTACAAAGTGGCGTGCTCGACGCTTACAAAGTGGTGTGATGTTCACAGATTAACGTGGTCGACGTTGTGGCGTGCTCGACGTTTACAATGTGACCTGCTCGACGTTTACACATAGCGTGCTCGACGTTTTCTAATTGCGTGCTCGACGTTTTCAAAGTAATGTGCTCGGCGTGTACAAAGTGCGTGCTTTACGTTTACGAAATGGCGTGCTCGACGTTTAAAACATTTAATGCTCGACGTTTACAAAGTGGCGTGCTCCATGCTTTCTAACTTTTGAAAAATGTTTCCTTACCCACAAATCCACAGAATTCGTTTGCTCTTCGACAATTTTCGCCATAGCATTTGTATTCTAATGCTTTCCATTTGCCGTTTAATTTCATCTCTACCGAAATATTTCTGAAATTCTTTCCATTAATTGATTCTTTATATACTTACGCATTCCTCCAATCCTTTAAAAGGAACACAGCTATCTCGTTATCTTTGGAACGGAAGATGTTTCTGACGTAGATGCCAGTAGGACCCATGCCAGTAGGGTTCTTGAAAACTTCTCCATGGTCTTCAACATGCTGAAGTTTTGAATTAACAAATGAAATTTTAATTTATTTATATCGAAATCCTTTGGCGAAGGAACCAGGTGTATAAGAGATAAGCTAGAAGTTAAATAAAAAAGTATTTTGAAAAATAAAACTATTACCTGAGAAAAATATTGTGACAATCCATGTAAAGAAAACTATTTTTCTAGGCAATTGTTTGTGTAGCATAGCGGAAAATGAGTAAGCCGGGGGTGTGGTCAAAAAGGGAAACTTTCGAGATTTCATCTACAAAAGTAGCTAGTTTGGACGTAGCCAAAAACGATTACACAGCTCTCTAGCTATCGAGTAGGAATCTGTCTGGGAGAGATATGAATCGAAAAGGCTATGCGAACAAAGTTCATGGTTTGAACTTTAGAAAAAGCGAGCCTTGTGTTTTACATGAATTGAGAAAACCAATTTTTTGACCAAGTGTTAGAATTATATTTTGTCCCTGTCGCCGTTTACGTTTTTTATTTGGTTGAAAATTGGTACATGTGTACCCAAAATGAAATTCTGAAACTTTTGGACTCATGTCATTTGTGACGGTCAAAAAATTCTCACTTTGTCGAAATCCAAAGTTGGAAAGGCTTTCAATTTTCGGTTTTTTAGAAACAGGTTTCATTTTCTAAAAGTGGAGTTTTGAATTCATAACACGAAAATCACAAAGGTGTGGTACCTGGAAATTTTTCGAAATGACAACAAAAAAACTGATAAATCACGCATAAATATTGAAACGAAATAGCAAAAACGTCGTTTTCCCCCTTTTTTTGGTCAATTTTTGTGAAAATTTTCGACTTTAAAGTGGATTTTAACCCTTTGTACAACTTAGGCCCGTTAACATATAACTGTCGCCAAATTGGAAACATGCCAATAAAATTAGAATGTTCCAGTGATCCTCTGTTGGCATTGAAGTTCGTAGTCTAATCAGTAGGCGACAGAGCATGATTTGCACATTTCCGCAATTAACATATGATTTCATTTTGGCGACAGCTATATCTTTTGCACTATTGCATTTTTGCACTTTTTTCTTGTTCTTGAGTTTAACATGTTTTCTTTAATCACAGCCTAATGCAGGTTTTACTCTTGTTTTATCCCTATTTGAATAAATTCAGACTTGATATACACATATGCTAAACACTAAAACAAGAAAAAAATGCCACAGTGCAAAAACGTAAGAAAAAGTGCAAAAATGCAAAAGTGCAAAAGATATGTTAACAAAAGATATTTTACTCGAGTCTTGGAGAATTCAATAAAAACATTTTTCTTCCCTGAAAACTCATATGCTGGCACTAACTGTAGATAAAAATTGTTTTGCACAAAGCCGTTTCTCAAACAGTGCAAATTAAAAATAATGAAAACTGTATACCTATGAAACGCCAAGAAAAGGTGTTTTCGCGTGCGACTTTCATTTTATTCGTTTTATTATTCTTCTGTTTAGACAGTTGGGTGTAAAAGGTTGGCAGCTCCAGCGCCGGTTTTTAGCGATTTTGACATATTTTGGTATCCTAGTGTACCCTAGAAAAAAAACCCAGGTGAAAATATAATTTTGTTTACAATATAACTACCTTAAAATAAACTTCTTTATATTGAAATAAATATGAAATTTGTTTAATTATCCAGCCATGGTTGTAGGTGCCGCCGTGGTCATGCCCGCAGTAGTCATTCCAGCTGTGGTCATTCCACCTGCTGTCGTCATTCCTCCAGCCGTGGTCATTCCACCAGCTGTTGTGGCCCCAGCTGCGGTGGTTGCTCCTCCACCGGCTGCTGTTGTGGCTCCTCCAGCAGGAGCTGGGGCTCTAGCAGCTGCTCCTCCAGCGCCCGCGGCACCCCTAGCTCCTGCGGCTCTGGCTGAAACGAATTTTGTCTATCATTGCTTTCTTTCAGCACTCATCCGTGTCCCATTATTCCGTCCCCTCTCATTCACTCATTATATCAATCTATCTCTCTTTATCACTCTAACTCTTCCATGCAAAACGTACCTGCTCCCCTGGAACCAGGGGCGGCAGGCGAACATGCCGAGGCGACGAGGACAAATGAAGAGAAAAGAAGACACTGTTGAATGAAAGTCATGGTAGATTAAAGCTCGGAAACCGCTTGAGAAAGCTAAGCACTTCTTGCTTATATACTTTGGCAAAAGGATCATCTTGAGATGGCTAGTCTGCGATTTCCCCAATATCAAGTTTGGTGCCGTAACCGCAAGATGCCGATTGTATCGCTGTCAGGCACAATGTCAATAGTGTTTGGAGGTAAAATATCTGAAAGTCTCTGAAAAAGGCGAGTTGGTTACTGTCTTAAAAATTCAAACAAACAAAAAACGCGTCGCGGCGCGTGAGTACTTAATATTGTAACTCACAATTTGCGAGTGAATCATTGAAATGCAGAAACCCTCACATTTTCACCATTTTGGGCGATTTTTGGTTGTTGTTGAACATTTAAGTGGATTTTAATAAAAACATTTTTTTGTCGTCAAAATTTTTTTCATTTTCAAAAACATATTCGACCCCAAATTGTGCTTAAAAATTAGGGGTTTAATTATCTTTTTGCGCGGATGTATGATAACTGGTCAGAAAGACCTAAGAAAACCTATTTTCCGGAAATTTTTGAAGGTTAACTTTTTACTCGACGAGCAATCGTGGAATGTTTAGGAGTTAAAATTTCTGAAAACAAAATTCGCTACAAAATATACATTTCAATTCAAAATTAGGTTAACGTTGAAATTCTTACAGTACACTTTGAGCGCCTACAGTAACCGGGCGAAAAAATCGGTATCCACCTAAACGTTACAGTTTAAGGTTTTCAGGCTATGAAAAAGTTTTAAATCAAATTTCAGCCAAAACGAATAACATGGAATTTCTAAGACAACATATATTTGTTGACCCTTGTTCGAACTTTACAGATACGGCCGCTTAACCAGAAGAATGGACGATTTCGATATGACATCATGCTATACCACGAGGGAAACGACATTTCAATAAGAAATTTACATTTGAGAATAAATATGAAAGAGCCGTCTGTTCAATTATCCGGCTGCCTTAGTTGTAGGTGCAGCAGTAGTCATTGCGGCAGTAGTCATGGCCGCAGTTGTCATTCCAGCTGTGGTCATGCCACCAGCAGTGGTGTGAGCTGCGGTGGTAGCGTGGGCTGTTGTGGCTCTAGCAGGGGCTGGAGCTCTTCCAGGTGCTCCACGTGCTCCGGCGGCACCCCTAGCGCCGGCTGCTCCGGCTGAAATGATCATTTCCTTTCTCTCTACAGACACACACTCACACACTCACACATACTTTTCTGCAAAAGAACGTACCTGCTCCCCTTGGACCTGGGGCAGAAGGCGCACATGCCGATGCAAGAAGGGCGAGGGTAGTGAGAAGAAGGCACAGCCGAATGAAGGTCATGTCGATTGAAAAGCTCTAAACTGCTTGTTCTAGCATAGCGCATCCATCCTTTTATTAAGCTGTAACAGGAATCATCGTGAGATGCTTACTCAATGCTCATTCAGCCGTAACCACGAGAAAAAAGCGATTGTATCGATGTCTGTGTGCTTTTAACTCTGCACGAACTGTGTACAACGAAAATATTAAACGATTTCTACACTTTTCACACTTGCGATAGAGACCGAGAAAAGGAAAATGAGGTAGAGAGGGCAATAGAGATAAATAGAAAAGGTATGAACATGTATGGACTCAAATGAAATGGGAAAGTTAGTTAGATCTCACCGTTTCGCCCCTTAGCTCACAGAGAGATAGATAGGGATAGATAGAGAGAGAGAGAGAGAGAGAGAGAGAAAGAGAGAGAAAAAGAGAAAGAAAGAGGGAGAGAGAGAGAAAGTGAGAAGGAGCACTGTATTCCTTCTCTTCAGATTTTTGCAACCAACAACTCTTTTTACTGAGAGGCAAATCTGATTGTTCTCAAATCATAACGTTCTAAAGTTCCTCTGTGTAGTTTTACCGATATCTATCGAGAGTGGTTATTGCGTGAAAGATTGTCTGTAAAGATGTCTGGCTAGTAGCTAGTTTCGGAAGCTCCGGCAGATTGTCTGCTGATGTGTAGATCGTTTCTTATAAATGACCTTGGCTGTTTTTGGCCTTGTCATTTAGAATCCACTTAGATTTTTAATCATTCTGAAACATTTAAAGTGACCGTCAGGCGCTTTTTGAATCAAAAATCTTTGCAAATTGGGCCATTACAATTGAAACAATTTTGACCAACATCACTCCAGAAAACGGTTGCTCCAAGAATGCGTGTTAAGTCCTCATTAGCATATGATTAGCATGAGAATAGAAAACCACACTGATACTCTTTAAGTAGAAATTGAATTTTCTTGGTTACGCTTGAGTACTGCAACTTTTCAAAAATTAAAAAAAGGTGTCTTTTCAAAAGCTTTTGTGGTAAATACACGAAATTTTGCAAATTTTGATAGATAAATTGCGAAAAATGGCAATACTTTTATTAAAATTGTCTTTTTTCGGGAAACAATACAAAAAAATTGAGAAAATAACTCAAAATTAAAAAAAAAACAGGATGAATTGTCCTCGAAGCAAAATTTCCTTTTTTGATGGGTCAATAAACCTTTGTCTTCTTTCAAATTGGTGCTAATATTCTTCAAAATTCAAAAAAAGAACCAAATTTAAAACAGTGACAATTTATTGTATTTTTTTAAATGTAAAGAAGAATTGTTTTTTAAAAATTGAATACCACAGAAAATAATTTCTGCGCAAGTGCGGCAAAAAATTTTCTTTGTAAGCCTTTTTTTGTTGAAATTGAAATTTTATTATTTTCTTTGCTCAATATGTTTCTGTCTTTTTCCGTTTACCCTTTTTTTTGTAAGAATCTTCTTTGCCTTATTAATCTTTTTCTTTTACTTTATATTTCCTAAAGGCAAGAAATTTGAGGCAAATTTACCTAAACTACCACCTCATAGAATGTCTCAAAATTGGCATGTCACAAAAGTTCTAGCCTTTTTTCTCATAATTATCGCAATTAAAGTATTGTATCATTTGATTAAACAGGTCTGACCTTAATTCCTCAATTTCCGCGCAAAACATAACTGTGCTTACCGTAATTGCCCCTGAGGATCATCACAAGTATGAAAAATCCCTCGGTTTGAAACATACATTAAAAAAAACTAATTTTCAGCTTCATTAAAATGTTATTCTCGAATTCACGGCTACAATTTTCAAATAGCACTTTTTGAGGATTTCGAAATACTGTGTCCACAAAAAGAGGTGAAATATTTTTTTAATTTAAAAAAATACAAATGTGTTTTTTTTCTAGAAATTCTTTCGTCGAGATTGCATTGTTGCTAAAATTCTGGGTAGGAACGAAGCTGTGCTTGTAATTGGGCCAGATGACAAGTTACATCTAGAAAAGTAAGCAAATTTGCATTATTTATAAAAATATGCCAGTGCCAACTTCAGAAAAATCAAAGACTTCCTTGAAGAAGAGTTTGACATAATTTTCAGCGAGAAGTTAAATAGAGATTTTGGAGAAGGATCGTATTTGGCAAAAAAATCGGATTTTTCTCTTTCGTATCTGATGGGTGGGTTTTGTAAAACTTTTAAAAAATAATTATAGTTTTTTTTCAAACACCAAAAATTAGATCAATTATATTTTTGCTTAAAGGCAGAGGCCCAGGAAAATGAAAAAGGACCTGTCCATGACGTAACGTAGGCCAGAGAGTGTCATTTTCAATGGTGAAATGCAGAGAGTTTTACGATTAGCATGGACAGGTCCCCCTCTTCATTTTACGTGGGCCTCTGCCTTTAAAAAAAACATTCCTAATTCAACATTTTACAAAAAATATTGAGTTTTGGCTGAAATATGACATAATTTAATGAACAGTTTTTGGTGTAGTAAACGCGCCCGATTGCGAATCATATGACCCATGGACAAAGTTGGTTGAAGCATTGATTTGTCCGTCCCGTGGCCCATTATTTTCTTTCCTATTTTAATTTTGTTAGATTTCCTTTAAAATTTTTAGAAATTTATTATTTATTTAATACTTTTCGTTAGATATTATTTCAAATTTTTATTAAATTTTATTTAAACAAAAAATTAGAAAATTTTTTATAAAACGAATATTTTTTTTTAAATTTTGGTCTCACTGTATTTCACTAATTTTTCCAAGTTATGACATAATTTTCTGATTCTTCTCTCTTTAAATAGTGAACGCTAATAGCAAATGGGAAACATTTAATTTCTTCTTACCTAAAAAGCTATGGTTCTCTTTTCTTTGTATGAGAGATTCATGTTACACTTTAAAAACAAACCGTTCTCTAAAGTTACTTACTTTAAAAATTCAGAATGGGCCCATTACGATGAAACTCTCAGACAAGGAACGCCTACTCATAGAGGTCTCCATGTATGGCTTTTTAATTTTGTTTTTAAATAGAGATTTCTTTAAGTATTTGCTAGATTAATTATGAGGATTGTGTTCGATCAAGAATGGAAATCAGGCATGGGTTTGGAAGGGCGAAGAAAATTGCTCTGCCTCTGCCTCTGCCTCTGCCTCTGCCTCTGCCTCTGCCTCTCTCTGCCTCTGCCTCTGCCTCTGCCTCTGCCTCTGCCTCAGCCTCTGCCTCTGCCTCTGCCTCTGCCTCTCTCTGCCTCTGCCTCTGCCTCTGCCTCTGCCTCTGCCTCTGCCTCAGCCTCTGCCTCTCTCTGTCTCTGCCTCTGCCTCTCTCTGCCTCTGCCTCTGTCTCTGCCTCTGCCTCAGCCTCTGCCTCTCTCTGTCTCTGCCTCTGCCTCTCTCTGCCTCTGCCTCTGTCTCTGTCTCTGCCTCTCTCTGTCTCTGCCTCTGCCTCTCTCTGCCTCTGCCTCTGTCTCTGCCTCTGCCTCAGCCTCTGCCTCTCTCTGTCTCTGCCTCTGCCTCTCTCTGCCTCTGCCTCTGTCTCTGTCTCTGTCTCTGCCTCTGTCTCTGTCTCTGTCTCTGCCTCTGTCTCTGTCTCTGTCTCTGTCTCTGTCTCTGTCTCTGTCTCTGTCTCTGTCTCTGTCTCTGTCTCTGTCTCTGTCTCTGTCTCTGTCTCTGTCTCTGTCTCTGTCTCTGTCTCTGTCTCTGTCTCTGTCTCTGTCTCTGTCTCTGTCTCTGTCTCTGTCTCTGTCTCTGTCTCTGTCTCTGTCTCTGTCTCTGTCTCTGTCTCTGTCTCTGTCTCTGTCTCTGTATCTGTCTCTGTCTCTGTCTCTGTCTCTGTCTCTGTCTCTGTCTCTGTCTCTGTCTCTGTCTCTGTCTCTGTCTCTGTCTCTGTCTCTGTCTCTGTCTCTGTCTCTGTCTCTGTCTCTGTCTCTGTCTCTGTCTCTGTCTCTGTCTCTGTCTCTGTCTCTGTCTCTGTCTCTGTCTCTGTCTCTGTCTCTGTCTCTGTCTCTGTCTCTGTCTCTGTCTCTGTCTCTGTCTCTGTCTCTGTCTCTGTCTCTGTCTCTGTCTCTGTCTCTGTCTCTGTCTCTGTCTCTGTCTCTGTCTTTGTCTCTGTCTCTGTCTCTGTCTCCGTCTCTGTCTCTGTCTCTGTCTCTGTCTCTGTCTCTGTCTCTGTCTCTGTCTCTGTCTCTGTCTCTGTCTCTGTCTCTGTCTCTCTCTCTCTCTTTTTGTGCCTCATTTCAATTTTTTAGGGAAATTCTTGGGTGAGAATAAGCAACTCAAGAAATTATCCTTCTAAAAACATTATGAGCACTTTTCAAGCGGGGATAGATCGTCGCATGGAGGAGATTTATCAATATCGTCGTTTTACGGTGGATAAATGCCTTTTGAATTTAATTTATATCGAATTCCAGAAAAACTACCATGAACTGGTTCAAGAAAAGCTGAATTAAGGGCTGGAATTTTTGAACACCATATTAATGCCCTAAAATATGGGTCAAGGTTTTTATAAATGTTTTTTCACAATTAAAAACGAAGAGAAAATACGCTTGGTGTGCCGATCCAGTTCTTTACGCAGGTACACATTCGTAAACCATATCCCTAAATAATTACAAAATTATTTTGTAAATTTAAAACAATAAACTCACTCATGATCGCAAGTAGGATTCTGCACCAGCATACAATAACTTCTGGACTCCTTAGTGCATTTGATCATTGTGCAGTTTAGTTCTAAAGAAAAAGTCATATTTTATTTACCCTAAGGTACCCGATGGTCCCCTTTGAGTCTTTCGCCAGCATCCTGGATTTGGCAAACTGAAACGTTAAAAAGCAATTGAAAAGATAAAGGCCAAAATGTTTTTTTAACAAATGTTTTTTTCTTCAATTTTTCTTGATTAAAAAACATCCCTTTTTCGTTTTTTTGTAACCGCTAATCGATATGAGAACTATTGAAATTTCAAAGAAGTAACGTTTGACTAGTCTACCATTCTGTCGTCTCTCGCTTATTTATGCTCTCTCGCCGTTGTCTAATGTGACCCCTTTCAAGGGTCTATATATAGTATGTGTCCAAATAACAACAGCCCCTTTCGCACCTTAAAGGATTCTAGGTATCTGGTCCCGCCGCGATTCGAAAGTCAGAAAGGGCGCCAATTACGGACGCGCGAGAGAGTGCACTTTTATAGGAGTGCGCAGAGAAACCAGACAACATAGCGTTCGAGCAATGTTTCTTTTTATATGAAAGTATCAGGAAGACCATTTGTTGTTCGGACACAGACTATACGCCAGTTTGAAAGTTTTAGGTTTTATCGATTATTTATCGAGCCTTATATTATTTTTTTACATTTAAAAAATGATTTTTTTTTTCAATATGACACCTTCAACTACATATTTCAATGTTACAAGATTTGTGATTTACCAAGACTGATTTTTTTTCATGATCGAATTTATGGAAAAATTCAATTCAAACGTGATCTTCCTTATTGTGGGCTCCACATATAAAATCAACTTTGATATATACATTCGATGCGCAGGAAAAAGTAGTCATCTTTGGTTAGGTTGCATTTTGCAAGGATTTTTGCAAGTCAAAGGTCGAAATACGCGAAAAATTGCCATTTCAAACGCAAAATTTAACTTTTTTGAAATTTTGTCGGTCCAGCGCCGATGCGAACAAACGTGCCGCTGTTTAAGTGTTTTGTTTCAGGTATTTAGGTACTAAAGCAATTGGAAAAACACCATTTTTACAAAATTACAGTACCCAACCGTAATCCAGGTAAAAAAATCGATAACCACCTAAAATTTTCAAAATGACTTGTACAGGCTTTAGGAAGGTCATGGAAGCAAGTTTTTCCAAACAGTAAGTAAGACCTGCTTATTTTATAAAGACTGTTTCAAACAATTTTTAAAATCCATATGTACGAAAACCTTTCAGCCAAAAAAAGCAGAATTAAACGCCTACGTTCCGCAGCGAGGTGGTGTATCTAAACACATATAGCCAGGATTACAACTCACATTAGCACAAGTCACTTCTGAAATATATGGGTTCTAACCTTTTTATAATTATCTTTACCATCAAATCCAAAATACGGGATAGTGGTTTCTTCTGGTGGTGGAGTTTCACAGGCAAACTCTTCATTATGTGATAGAGCCACAGCAGCATCTGAAAATTATTTGCATGTATTTGAAATTTACAGGCGGAATGCGGTGTTTTTAATGTATATTTACGTAAAGAATTCTGTTCTCTTTCATGACTACAAATTGTTTTTTTTGCTTAATTTTTAGTGAACTTACAAAACATCACAAGCGCAGTAGCATGTTGCATGTCTGAAATGATGGCAAATGAAACAGAAGTCAAAATACAAAAAGCAAAAAATAAAAAAAAAACATAATTTAGGAAAATTCTTTTATACAACTTTCGGACGCCAAAGATTTGGAAACATACCGGTTTGAGTGTTTTGTTTACAGAAAATGGGATTTATCGTTATTTTTATTTATGTAAATCACTGATTTGAAATGCAAACTTGCGAAAACACTTGTGAATTCGTCACTTTTTGCAATGTTATTTCAACAGTCCAACTATATGGATGATTTTCAGTTTGGTTTCCGATTTTTTCTCTCTCTATGTCTCTATCGCTGTCTCTGTCTCTCTCTATCTCTCTATCTGTATCTGTCTCTCTATCTTTTTCTCACCCTCTCACTCTCTTTCTTTCTCACTCAATCTTTCTCAATCTCTCTCCATCTCTCACTCTCTCTCACTCACTCATTCTCACACTTCACCTCTTACACTCCCTCCATTTCTGTCACTGCCTCTCAATCTCCCACACACTTTCTCTCAATTTCCCTTTCTCACCCCCTCATTCTCTTTCTCTCTCACTCTCTCTCTCTCTCTCTCTCTCACCATCTCTCTCTCTCTCTCTCACACACACACACTCTTTCTCTCATACTCACACACGTTTTCTCTCTCTCTCTCTCTCTCGCTTAATCATATTCTCACTAAAATACCTTCAGCAATTCAATTGGCTCATTTCTCTCTAAACAACTTAACGAAAATTATTTATTTTTTTACATTATTTATTTTTACATTATTTTTACAACGTTTTTAAAAATATTTGAGGAAAATATAAACTCCTTCTAGCCAAAAAACCAAATAAATATATATTCTTTTCTTTCCAAAATTTTCTTGCGTTGGCTACTTTGGCACACATTCCAAGATATCGTCCCTATAAAACGTATTAAAAGAAAATGTCAAAATAACCGACTGGTGGTCACAAGTGGGATTCTGCACATGCACACAGAACAACCTCGGCTGACAATGTACCATAGTGCAGTTCAATTCTGAACGACCTGTTTTGGTTGAAACCACGATTAAAGTACCTGGAGGGCCAGACTGATCATTTGGCCAACATTGCGGATACGCGAGACTAAAAGCCTATAGAAGAGAATTTTTTGAAAACAAACGTTCCACATGGTGGTGGAGTTTCCAAACAAGTATATCCTGGGTTGCAAGTGACGTCAGTGCAGCGTAATTCTGAAAATTTACTACTTTGATTAATGCGAAAAGGAAAAATCAGCTGATCAAAGAACCCAAATAAACATTATGACCGAAATTCCCGTGTTTGAGATATCTCGCTTAAAGGTGGTCAAAAACCACTGAGCATCCGCAGATTTTGACAATGACCAGAACTCCTAAGTGTCCGACGTCAATAATGAATTGCATCTTTGAAGAGAAAATTACAACAAAACACCTTTGTTATTAAAAAATAATTAATTAAAAAAACAATTAGGTCATTATCAATGTATTGGTTCGGATCACGGTAGGTCGCCTAGGGCGGGGTTCTCACGGGCCGAGCCAGGCCGGGCCATTTGGAAAATTTTGGTCGGCCCGGCACTGGTCGGCCCAGTTGGCCCCTTTTACCCTGGACCGCCCAGTCAGAATGCCACCTACACGACCAGGGTTCGATCCCGGTCGGTGACATTATTTTTTGTACAACTAATATTGACTTAAATGTTTGTCACAAACATTAATAAGTAATTTAAAACAGTTAAAAAATTATTGTACCGATTTATACAAAATAAAAATTTAATTTTTCATACCCGAGCCGTCCCGAAAAATCCCTCGGCCCGGCCCTGGCCCGGCCCGGCGGGCCGGCCCGTCCTTTGAGAACCCCGGCCTAGGGTTACTGTAACATACAGTGAAAATGTCATGTTTTCAGGGGAAATATACAAATTTGATCCATTCAGTGAAAATGTTTTTAATATCCCATTTCACCCAACACAATTTTCACCGTGAAAGAAAAAAAATAATTTCTTTTTTTGCCGAAACAATTCCACCGAAAAGTTTGCAAACGATTTCGCTCTTTCAGCCAAGTTACCCTAGGTTACCTACCGTAACCCGAGATTAAAAATCGGGAAAACCCTAAAAGTTTCAAAGTAGATTTTTATAAAATTTGTTTTCGCTTGGCTAAGGTAACAAGAAAGGAGCTCGTGAGGTTCGAGCACCAAAAGAAAAATCGTTAAAAACACATTTTTTGTTTTCAATAATAATTCGATACTTACAAGATTTTTTTTTGAAAGTTTTTTTATTTGGCAGTAAAGTATAATTTTTATGATGAAAAAAAAAACTTTCAGCATTGGAAATTTCAAGTTAATATTTAAATGCATTTCTGATCTTTTTCTCCACTTCCAAACGAAATCCGGATCCGCGGAAGAAATGCTACACAAAGGCGATATAAACCGATTAAAAATAGGCGTACAATCATACTTCAGGCAAAATCCACTAATGCAGATTTGACTGCGTAAACCGCCTGAGTATCCTACTTACATGTATTGCTGTAACAACATCAAAACAATGGCACCTTGTGACGAAGCAGTTTCAATCAAATTAGAAAAACTAAGTTAGTGCTCAGAACTATATAATGCTTAATTTTTACTATAAAAAACGATATTCACGCTAAAACTCGTTCTGCATGCTAAAATTCGTGTTACCATCTTACCAGGGAACCATAAAAACGGATTTCCCGTAGAAGTGGGCGGAGTATCGTCTGGAACACTTGCTTCAGTAGTCGGTTGATCGGGAGAATCTTCCAAGCATTGGTAAATTAAATATCTAAACATTTTAAATATCGTTTTTGTAGTTCAAACTAACGGTGACGCACACGAGGGACTTTGAACTTGCCCACAGTGAAAACCTTCTTTACACTTGACGTTACAACACGAAAGTTCTGAAGTTTCAAATTTTAATTGAACAAACATTTTATACAACCTCCTTGACTCGGATTCGCACATGAGTAGCACAGAGGTAAAGGAGCGCTTCAATTTCAATTAAAAATTTGAAACAAGGAAAAAAAATTGAACATACGATCCACAAGTGGGCTTTGTCATTCTGCAGGAGGACCCTTCGTTACAGGTTACCATGCTGCAGTCTATATATTGGTTCTGAGCAAAGGTTGTAGCAGCTAAGAATTCTAAGCTATTTTTTTAAAATGAAAAGCTTAAAGTTACCGATAGCAAAGATAACAAAGATCTGGAATGGTAGCATAGCTTAAAGTTAATAAAAAATATTGCTAGCCAGCAGCCGGATTCCACACTCAAAATTGTAGGTAATTTTATATTGTTTTTCGGCGCTCCTGTTTATTATTGCGAAAAATGGTATTTGAACTTCTATTTTGCAGCGTGAAGGCGAATTATGATGACGGTGGGGTGAAAAAGTTCCATGTTGATCTCCAACGCCCACACAATTTGAATAATCTATGTCGAAAATGGCAAAAACAGACAACATTTTGATCCCGATGTGTTGTTCTTTGGTTTTTTCCCGAACCGAGCGCAAAATTATTTCAGAGCTTGATTTTGCAACTTTGGGCTCCGAACAGACGCAGGAATTGTTGTTGGCAAAGGCATCACCGCTCGAGGTGCACACACGCACACGCACACGCACACCAGTATTTTGATGTCGATATTCAATGCATCAAAATAGTGCTCTACATAAGCAAATTTTTCAATTTTTCCAACAAGTCACTTTCACCAAAACCTTAAAGGATCGTACATTTAGATCCCAGAGCGACACGCAATTTCTACTCCTGGCGATTATAGCTGTCGCCGAATCGGCTTCCTACCAAAAATGGCGTTAATCGGACCGTCAGGGGTCTTTTCGGAATGGAAATGGACGATATGCATATCAAGTCATTTCAATTGAAATCATTTTCTAGAACACCGCTCCAGCCAACGGTTATGCGAAATATGCTTACCAAGTCCTCATTGGCATGCGATTTTGAAAAGGCCCCTGACGAGCCCTTTAATGCAGCAAGCAATCGTATAATACTTTTTTGCAGATACGTGCTTGCTGTAGCTATACATATGTTCTTCTTGTCCACCGGTTGGTGTCCGCGTGATTGCGGGATCATTAACGTTATTTGGCTTCCACAGTGTTCCAAAGTTTGGCTGTTGTCACGAGACAGATCCGCTGGATATAGATTAAAGGATTGCAAAAAGTATAATATAGCTGATACCTATCAAGTATCTGCGTGAAAAAAGTAGTTTTTCTATGCGTCTGTGCAATTTGTACACTATTTTTCGCGCCATTGCTGCATTAGGGCCGTTTTTGGGCAGGATGCCGATTTAGTAACAGCTATACTTTCCTCGTTTCGAGATGTCAGCAACTGGTACAAACAACCAGAAAACGTCAACAATCATTTTATTGTGGGAAACGTGTAGAGAATGCGTGTAGACGGCCGAACGTATACTGTCTACTTTTGGACACACTGGTAGAGGTTTTGTCTGGAAAATTCGGGTAAATTTTAGTTTTGAAAAAATACAACTGTTTTTCTGTGCAGGATGGATCGGGCCACTGCGAGCAGAAAGTTCCCGGAACGCAACGAATCATAGTGCAATTCAGTTCTGAGAACATTGTATTACAGCTTTAAGGGATTTTTCTTTTGGAGAGTTCAAAAAAAGAAGAGGCATCTAAAGAGAGAGAGGAATAGAAAAAATACAAGAAAAAAGGTTAACAAATTTTATTTGGAAAAATCGTAAAGAAGTCGACTTTCCGCAATCGTTTACTTTTCGACGCACTGGTAAAGATTTTGTCTGTAAGCATATAATTATTTTAGAAAGGGCGAAATCACTTCACTGCTTTGTTTTGCAAGTGGGATCTGGATATAATGCACAGAATGTACCAGGAATGCAGTGGATCATAGTACAGTTTAGTTCTGAAAATCAACTTTTAGACCTATCTCACTTGAAAAGAAAGAAAAGCAGAAAGAAAAAGAAAGGAACAGAGACAGAAAATTAGATATAGCTAGAGACAGAGTGAGTGAGTGAGAGAGAGAGAGAGAGAGAGAGAGAGAGAGAGAGAGAGAAGTTTCACTCCTGAAAAAAGACATTTCTGCATTCGCGGCACAACAAATCAAGATCGCAGGTGAAATTGTTTACATATCGCGCTTGAAAAAAGAAAGAGGTGATAGAAAGAAAGGGAAAACAAAAAAGAGGAAAAAAGGAAAAGTGAGAGAGAGAGAGAGTGAGAGAGAGGGAGAAAAAAAGATAGAGAAAAGAGATGGAGAGAGGAGATAGATAGAAAAGAGAATAGTACCTGGAGAGCCCTGTCCACTGCTCGGCCAGCACTGTGGATTGGCCAATCTGAAAATTTGCATAAAACATAGTTTTCGCCAAAAATTCCACATGCGCAAGACATTTTTCGTCTCACGCCACCTTACGTATTGAGACCTCGTCTTAGTAATACTTCGTTCCGGGCAGTGCTATAGGAATTTATGTCTACAAAATCGAAAAATATGTTAGATTCAATTGTAAACAGTTGTATTATGAGTAGAAAAATGTTTTTGACCTACCAAAACTGAATTTATTCAACAACAAATCGATAAATATATTTAGTTCCAAGAGATTTTAATCATGATGCGTAAAGGCAATTGATTTTAATTATGACGCATTTTTTTAAATTTTGATGTCTCCGAATAGAAAAAAATGTTAGCTTTCATGGAAATAAGTACAAAAGTTTATTTGTACATACCTGGATCAAATGAAAAATAAAAATGTTTTGATCCACCAAAATTTTCCTTGAAAAAATCGATAAATATATTTCGTTTCAATATTAAATATGATGCGTGAAAGAAAGTAAAACATGTGGAATTCTTTTTTCGACGATAAAAAATGTGCACTTTTTGATTATAATATTATCGTTTTGCTCGTAAGTTTAAAAAGAAATTCAGTTAATCCAAACAACTGGGTTTCAAAAGTTGAACTGTTTTTTCGACATGAACCAAAATTTTGTTTCCGTTATAGTTTTCGCCAATCCTACTTTAGCCAAAACGCGACCAAGTTCCTTTTGTAGCCGACCATTTTCATGTAAAAATGGAAAATTTGAAAACCAATATCAGACTAATCTCACTCATTTCCAACAAAAAACGGAAGAAGAAAGGGTGGGCGGGCACTATAGATGTCAATTTTGGTCGATACATTGTTTGTCAGCGTAAAAAATGCTAAGTGCAATAAGTTGAAAATTTGGTCTTGGTTGACCGAAGCTACAATAATCCTTGCCCACCTACAGTAACCCGATAGCAAAAATCGATAAATACTCATAAAAAAAATCCCAGGATGCCATGCATGTTCAATATGTACGGGTTCTTGGAAAAACTGCGTTTGGCCGAAAATGTAACGGTTTTTATCATATACTTTTCCAAACTTACGTTCCACAATCAGGTTTTGTTTCCTTACACGTGTATTCTGGATTGCATGTTACATTCGCATCTCGACCCACGCATCGCAGTTCTGAAAAAATCTGCAAGAATTACTATTTCAATTGTCTTCTTTCCATCGAAAACGCCGGGAAATGGTTCACTGAATGAAGTTGTAGACTGCGCAATTGGCGTGGACGATTGGGAAGATTCCGCTGGAGAAGTGGGTGGTGGGCTTGATATTTGTTTTTCTGGGATGCACTTGTAAACTTGGAATCTGAAGAAACGACGTGTTGGACAAGGCAAAAAATTACTCTTGAGAAGTGCACGTAGGGCTTTGAACGAACCCACAAACGTATCCAGGTTTACAGGTGATCAGGCAGCAACTCATTTCTGACAAAAAAGAAAAATGAACTTAAGAAAGGAATTCGTCTTTGGTTATTGCCAAAACCAGTTTTTCTAAAAAAAAATTAACCTTAAAAAAGCCGAAAGCCGCGAAATCGAACGGCCGAAGGCCGTGAGAACGTTTTGAGGCGGCCGAAGGCCGCCGAGCCCTGAAATGGAGGACCGCCTAAGGCGGGCCGTAGGGAACACATAAGTATAAATTCTTATAAGCGACCAGTGCGCAAGGGAATGTGAAACAAAGGTCAAAAAATGCGAAAAACCGCATTTTAAAAATCTGCATTTAAACACTTTCACTTCTTTACTTATGATACGCGGAAGTAAACAATCATTTTGCTGTTTAAATATAAGATTTGGGGTGCCTAGGGCTAAAGCTATAGGAAAAACCCCGACTTTCACTGATTTTAACCCACTTTAACAATTTACGCCTAAAACTTTCTAAGTGGTTTGTACTGGTCCTAAAAAAGTTATTGACTAAATATGAAGCAGTTTTGAGACTCTATTAGTGGCAGCAACATGTTTTATTAGTTTTTTTTGTTGCGAAGAAATGAGCTGATAGGATTTTTTTCGATTATGACTTTTGATACTTACGACCATTATCCGGGAAAGCTGACTCGTAGCAAAGAGGAATTTGACCACTAAAGCTCCAATTTTTATTCACAAATTCAAAAGTTCACCTTCCACATCCAGGATTTGACATTCTGCAAGTCCACGAGTTTTCACACTTGACCATGCTGCAGTCGACATCTTGATTCTGACTTTCCGTCAGTCCCAAATCTACTAATTTTTATATACAACTTTTTAGGTAAAACGCTTCAAAACGTTGAAATTTTTAGGGAAAAAGGACTTAAAACGTCGCACTTTTTGGGGAAAATACCTTCAAAAGGTCGTTTAACTTTTTAGGTAAAACGCTTCAAAATAAAACCTAAACCTAAATAAAACACTCACATAAGGCGCAAAAGAGGAGAATCGGGGCGAACTTCATTTCTGAAAAAACGCCGTTTGATTTAATTTTCCAAAACTTAAACAATTTTATATAATCAATTTTAAATAATCAGAGACCGCTGATTGAACAAACATGGTTGTCACAAAATGTATTTCTGTGTTTCAAGGGATTGTGACAGCCTCGGAGTAAAAACTGGGGTTAAAATATATCAAATGTTTTTGTGTTTCGAACGAATGACAAATAAGAAGATCGGCATTAAACAATTCGATTTCCCCACCCACGTTGAATTTGATTTATTTGGTGTATTTTTCACACGAAAATGGAAATGCGCTTGTTTACAATCTGACCACCTCGTCAGGGAACTTCGATTTGCAAACTGATTTCCTATTTTTGACGCAAAAAATGTTGATGTTCAAGATTTTTTAGTTAAAAACCGAAATATAAATGGAAAAAGTGAGTGTTCCCATGTGGATTTCGCCAAGCAATCTATCTCAAGGTTACATAATTTGTTTTCAGAAATGTGGATCGTTGCTTCAGTCATGCTCGTCATTTTCTGTGAGAAGGTTTTTTCAAGACGTTTTTTTTGTAATTTTCCAGATAGAACAATAACAGAGAAGACATAGAATTGAACCATTCTGTTTTTTTTTTGTTTTTTTCGCGCGTGTTATTGTAGCACGCGGCGCGCTTTTCGTAATTGGCGGAACTTTTAAAAAAGAAAGCGAGAGTAACTTTTATTTCTAGAATGATGTTTTTATAACAGCAGTTAATGATATTCAAGTTGAAAATGGAAAAAGTAAGTTAGAAAAACAAAATTTTCACGTTTTGCGATAAATTTTTTTTAAAATTCTGATCGAATTTTTTTCTTAATGTTTTTCTTCACCCATTTTTTAAATACTTTTTCTATTGACAACACTTTTGAGATACTGAGTTCAAGTTTGCACACTTCACCGGTCAAAATCATCATTTTTCCCGCTTCTTAACAAAAACAGCGGCTAAATGAATCGATTGGGTTGAAAACAGTTTTTTTTTGAAAATGAAACTCGCTATCGATTTTTTGTATGCATGAAATTTGGTTGAAGTTAACGCACAATACGAAAGCGCGCCTCGCGCTACAGTAACCCGAGCTATAGCAAACATATTCGAAATATAAATTTATAAATTTTCGGTTTTAAAAGTCTTTAAAGTTATCAAGAAAAATAACATTCAGTCTTTACAAGTGTGAATTGTCAATGTGCACCCGAACCAACTACTCCTGAGTCCGCCTCGCCGGCGAATGAACCACCTTTCACCTTCCCTGGTGAGAAAAGTTAAAGGAACCGTCAGGGGCCTTTTCGATTTGGAAATGGGAACTATGCAAATCAAGTCATTTCAATTGAAATCATTTTCCCGAACACCGCACCAGCCAACGGCGTCAGCTATATACGCGAAATGCTTGCAAAGTCCTCATTAGCATTCGGAAAAGGCCCCTGGCGAGCCCTTTAAGGTTTGCAATACTATCTCTAATGCTGTCCTCAAATTGAAATTCTGTCAAAAATGGTCTCAAAAGAGCCGGCTTCTGACACTCGAGATAGAGAGCGTATAAAAGACGAAGACGCGGACAAAAGAGACACTTTTTCCGCGGAACGAACACCTCCCGTGAGGCCACCTTTTTTAGAAAAATGGTGGTAGCAAATTTGATTTATAGCTATCTTTCCACACAAACAGTTTATTTTCAAAGTTAAATTGCGATTTTGTTATCTGCAATACTGGGTTCACTTGTAGACAAACCAAACCTACTTGTGGAACGTGAGTGAAATTTTGATAACGCTATTGTTTTTTTTTCAGATTGGCCAATCCACAGTGTTGGCCGAGCAATGGACAAGGGTCTCCAGGTAAATTTGTTTTCCTCTTGCTCACTCACTCACTCACTCACTCACTCACTTTCTCTCTCTCTCTCTCTCTCTCTCTCTCTCTCTCTCTCTTTCTCTCTATCTCTCTCTATGTCTCTCTCTATCTCTCTGTCTCTTATTCTCTATTCCTTTCTTTAACTCGATATCTCTATCACTATATCGATGTCTGTATATCTACATCTCTATACATATATCTTCTTAAAGGGACCATCAAGGTCCTTTTTAAAGTTTATTTTAATTAATAAATTTTATTTAGTTGATCAATTATCTAATTATCATTTTCAACTCCTTTTTCCAAAAAAAAAACCCGTAATTTTAAATCAAAACTCAAAAATAATTTTTTTTCCAACGAGCTCCAGCTTACGTTTTTTCACACCATCTGCCCTCTGTTCCAGGTGAAAGCCGCTGGGGATTAAGAACACGCAGCGCTAAACTTTTATCGCCAACTGGTTAGCGCCTGTAGCTGGTAACCAAGAGGTCCCGGGTTCGGTTCCACTCTTGTGCAAATTGTTTTTGCTGGCAAAAAGAAAAATAACTGATACAATCGTACTGTTGTATGCAGACGTTGGTTTTAATTGCAGAAAAAAGGTCCCTGATGGTCCTTATAATTCTCGCTCTATCTCTCTATTTTCTCTTTATCCCTATTTCCCATAATATCTCTATACCTCTCTACCTATCTATCTCTAATTCAATTGACTGTATCTCTTTTTGTCTTTCTTTATTCCCCCCTAATTTTCTGTATTTGTACGGTTTTCACTCGGCTTTCTTTCCCTCTCTCTCTCTTTCTCTCTCTCTCTCATTTTGTTCTCTCTCTCAGTTTCTTCTTACATCTCCCCAAATTGTCAAATGTTTTACATAAATGCGATAAAACCATTTCAGAGCTTAATTGTAGTATGATCCACTGTGGGGACCTCAGTTGCTGCACTTTGTTTGCGGATCCAACATGTGCAACTCACGAGTAAGTTTCTGTTACTGGTACCTAAACACATCTTATTAGGCTGACATACCAATGTATACCAAAGTGAAAGAACAAGATCGGGATAAGATAACAATGAATCCTTCATGTTTGTTAAGAATCTTTCTTTTTCCACATTTTTCTGTTTTTTTTTTTCTGTTTAACGCTTTATTCAACAGTTATATATGGCCGTGCAGCGCCATGACATCAAACCACGTCTTTTTGTCGGATGCCTGTCTGAGGAAAGTCGGGCCGATCTTCTGCTGGAACTCGTCTCTCCATCTTGCACTTGGTTTTCCTCTGCCTCTGTTCGGTCCTCTCGGGTGCCACTCCGTTACCGCTCTTGCCCATCTCCAGTCCGCCATATTCGCGATACGTTCACATCAGTTGTACTTTCTCTTAGTACACTCCGCCACAACGTCCTTTACTCCGGTTTTCCGTCGCACCCATTCATTCTGCCTTCGATCTAGTAAAGTCACCCCTACCATGAACCTTTTCATCCGCATTTGGGCTACCCGTACGGTATTAAGAGTAGCCTTCCGTTACCGCTCTTGCCCATCTCCAGTCCGCCATATTCGACATAGCACTCCGTTACCGCTGTCACAGCCCAAGTTTCACTAGCATAGGTAAAAGCAGGAAGGACACACCCGTTAAACAATTTTCGCCTGATCTTCATAGGAATTGACTTATTAGTGAGAAATGTGTGATATTTGTGAAATGCTCCTTTGGCCGCCCGAATGCGCCGCCGGATTTCGCCGTCTTGTTTGCCATTTAGGGAAATTTCCGAACCAAGATACACAACCTTGTCGACTTGCTTAACTATTGAACCCCCCAACTTTGACTGTTCTAGACTTCGTAGTTGCCATTGCAGTAGTTTTGTCCCCGTTTAAATTGAGCCCCACTTTTGCAAGACCCTTTTCTAACTCTGTCACCATTGACTGTATTTGCCGTGCGTCATGGGAAATTAGCACAGCGTCATCAGCGAAAAGAAGATGGCTAAGGAACCTTCCGTTTATGTTAATTCCCTTTTTGTCCCAGCGCATTTCTCGGAAAACTTCCCCAAGAACGGCTGTGAACAATCTAGGCGACAGACAGTCCCCTTGACGCACCCCTTTTCCAACCTGAATCGGCACCCGCTTACGATTAACCACTACTTCAGATTTGCTTTCTAACCCTAGGTTTTTGACAAAATTTATGACCTGTGAATGTATTCCTTGGCTCTCCATAGCCGACAAAATGGAACTGGTTTCAACACTGTCAAATGCTTTTGAAATGTCCAAAAATAGCAAATAGACAGGTAGGTGAAATTCGCGGCAGTTGGAGAGGAGAAGATTAAGAGTTTGGATGCAGTCAACAGTAGAGTAACCTTTTCGAAACCCAGATTGCTCAGGGCCTAGAGATTCCTCGAACGTCTTCTGACATCGTTTGTTTAAATTTTCCACATAAGACGAAGAAAAAAGTTTTCAAATACAATTCTTTTTTTTGGCCCACTAGAGCTCCGTATTCGGTGAAAATGTTTCTGATTAATAAGGAAAACTCATTTGAGAACACCGTGAACAAGTTTGGACCAAGTTTCAACGTAAAAAAAAAAATTGACCCACCAGAATTGGATTTTCCCCTGATCGAATCGAATGAAAAATTTATTTTACTACGCAATTTTCGTCCAGGTAATTTCAACATCGACATATGTATAGCTGTCGCCAATAGAGCATCGGCTATTAAAATCCGCTTTTTCTCTGTGTCTTCGCTTCTCGCACACTATCTCCACTTGTGTATCGCACGACTGCTACATTAAGGCCGTTTTTGGCAGGATGCCCGTTTGGCGGCAGCTATATTCGATTTGCAAGGAAACAAGGAATTGAATGGTTAAAGTCACATTTTGCGCGTCATTTGATTCAAAGGCAAAAAATGGGGAAAATGAATTTTTACGCGAATTTTCGTTTTTTTAAGGTTTTATGGGTCGTACGATGGGAAACCCACATATATCGCTAATATTAAGGATTGCAATTGTTTTATACAAGCCTAAAACTAGGGGAAACCCCCATTTCCAATTATTTTGACACCTTTTACGAAATTACAGTACCCTACGAAATTACAGTGACCTAAAACTTTCGAACCGTCGTTAATTGGCTCTAGGAAGGTTACTCACCAAATCTGAGCCGATTTCGAGACTACGGCCTAATTACTGAGTTTCCCAGAGACGCGCATGCTCCGTTTTCGCAAAACCTCCTTTCGAAAACTGAACCATTTAGGCTTTATCTGAATTGGATCCTCAGCTAGGTATTTTCGAAACGTCCCAAAGTTTTCGTGTTATTTAGAGTATCGCGTTGTATTGTAAATAGAAGTGGATAATAGCTTATAGCTACTGTTTTTCCACATTTCCCGAACCATGTTGTCAACATATTTCTCATTGTCTCTTTGTTTACACAGGCTCACTTGTTAACAGAAACATAATGGACTTGTTTGCTAAATTGCGGTATAAATGCGCAAAGATATGAAGCATATACATTCTAAACAGCGACTATGCAGTTTTTATTGGTTCTAGCTTCTCTTCTTCTCGTTTTAGTGGTGAGTTTACTAAGAAAATACAATAAAGTCGGTTCAGAGAGCCGAAAGTTTCCCACAAAATGATGCCGCAATTCAATATCAGCCAGGGAGGGCAGCCATGAGAGGTCATAAAATTTTAAAAAATCTAAAAATTTGAAATTTCAGCGGCAAATCCAATGGACAACTTTCTCGATTATGCCACCAAGAACCCATTTACAGAACTGTTTATGAAGTTTTTCCAACCATGTAAAAACAAATTTCACATCTTTTTAGAGCATGATTTTCAGTTGCCGAAGTAGCCGAAGGACTGATGACTCCGCTAACTAAAAAAGGAAGAGGACGTAAAAAAGAACCGAAAATTGTCTGATTATCGATTATTTTCAGGCGGATCTGGAAAGAAGGTGAAGGAAGTGGCTGAAGAAACGGATGTTGAATGAAATTGAGCTACGCAATAAATATATCATGTTTTCTAAAATTTTGCTTACAAAAAATTCAATTGACGGCCTTTCTTGAAATTACTTTGGAAGAGGGATTGGGGCTTCCGGCCGGCAGGGCTGGTAAATTTGAGGGCCGGCCCGGGCCAGGCCCGATTTTTAAGGCCCGGTCCGAACCTATCTTTTAACAAAGGGCTGTCCCAAATTTTCACCGAGCGGGCCGGCTCAGCCCTTTGCCAGCCCTGCCGGCCGGGCCCCTCTCCATAAAATTTTAACCCGGGGATCAAAATTAATAAAAATAAAAAAAATAGGATGAAGACTGCGAGCAACCAAGGTAAAACTTGGGGCTGTATCACAAACATTTTTTGGGCCGGGCCGTCCGCGGAAATCGGGGCTCTCCTCAAGATGTGGGTTATGGCTGATAAAGAGATCGATTTTTCACACACATTTTTAAGAAATGACGATGAAATCGGTGATAAAAAGCTTTTCATAACTATCAAA
This sequence comes from Oscheius myriophilus, assembly GCA_964057215.1. Lineage (NCBI taxonomy): Eukaryota > Metazoa > Nematoda > Chromadorea > Rhabditida > Rhabditidae > Oscheius > Oscheius myriophilus. The sequence continues at coordinate 25,393,099 of OZ059905.1, forward strand.
TGTATAACAACAATACAAGAAAATGGGATAAACGCATCAGACGATAGGAAGACGGTCGATCAGATGGACCTGGCTCTCCGGCAACAGCTTGTCAGCATGCGGCAGCATCAGTTTGTAGGTCTGCTTTACGGTGACTTCCGCCACGCCGGCAATGTCTCCGATCTCTGAAAAGGTAGAATAAGATAACCTTTCGAAAAACTTGGGCAACAGTTTGGATTTTTGGCCACAGGAAGCACACGGAAGATATTGATTTGTGGTTCGCAAAATGTATCCAGAATGGGCGAAACCTATTTTGTAATAAATTTCACACTTCGTGGGTTGTCAACCGCAGCTCAACCGGCTGTCAATAAGGCCGAAAATGTTACCTTTAGAATGGCAGTTGAAGTATCCTCCCTTAAAACTTTGAAAAGGCAAGATATCACGGCTGGTTTCCAGGATTTGGATTCTATAAAAAGCGGCCTAAGGCTGCCGAGATTCTATGAAAAGCCTGACTCTCTTTAAAGGCGCCCTGAGGTTACCTGGACCGGGGGTTCTCACGGGCCGGGCCGGGCCAGTTGGAAAATTTTTGTCGGCCCGGCCAGACCGGCCCGTTTTCCCTGGACTACCCAGTCAGAATGTCACCCACACGACCAGGGTTCGATCCCGGTGGTGATACTTTTCTGTACGACTAATATTGTAACACTTATATGTTACTAACATTATTAAGTAATTTAAAACAGTTTAAAAAATTATTGTACCGATTTATACAAAATTTAAAATTAAATTTTTCATACCCGGGCCGACCGGGCCGAGGAATTTTTTGGGACGGCCCGGCCCGTCATTTGAGAATCCCGACCTGGACCTTTTCAAAATTTGCGGCGGGCCCCTCCCTTCACAAAACTTTCCGCCCATTCCTGGTTGCCTATCCTCTATCAGGGGCGGGCTTAGGCTGCCTGAATTCAACAAAAGCGCCCCGAGGTTGACTAAATTCCGGGAAAATGCACCGACAGTTATCACGTTCCATCAAATGTTGCCTGAGATGGCTTAGATTCTACCAAACGCATCCTGAGGTTGACTGGCGTCTATAGAGCGCGGCCTAAGGCTGCCTATGTTCTACCAAAAGCCGGATTCTTTCAAAAGCGACCTGCGGTTGCCTTGATCCTATTTAGGGCGCCCTTAGGCTGCCCGCCTGAACTTGCCTAAATTCCTTCAAAAAAGGCCTGAGGCTACCTGGAAACTATCAAAAGCGCCCTGTCATCTCACGGGCCGGGCCGGGCCATTTGGAAAATTTTGGTCGGCCCGGCCCGTTTATCTTGAGCCACCCAGTCAGATTGCCACCAAGCATGGCAAAATTTGGGGCCGGCCCGGGCCGGCCCAAAAATTTTTTTTCTTCGTTTTCTTTGATTTTTACATTGAAAAAAGGCATAAATTTTCGGTTGAGTCGGGCCGGGCCGGGTCAGGTCGTGAAAAATTTTGGAGCGGGCCGGCCCGTTGCCATGCTTGATTGCCACCCACACGACCAGGGTTCGATCCGGTCGGTGACATTCTTTTTTGTACGACTAACATTGACTTATATGTTAGTAAAAAACATTATTAAGTAATTTAAAGTGGTTTAAAAAATATTATACCGATTTATACAAAATTTAAAATTTTATTTTTTTTATTCCCGGGCCGTCCCAAAAAATCCCTCGGCCCGGCCCGTCATTTGAGAACCCCGAGGTCTTCCAAAAGCGCCCTGAGGTTGACTGGATTCTATAAAAAAAAACGGATGCTTAAATTGGCCGCTTTTGACAGCCGCAGGCCGCCGTGGTTTAACAAATACACAAAACCCACCCTTCGCATGCTTCTTGAAGTCGGACACCTGCGAAGCCATGTAGATGGCGGCGGCTGCAATGGAGATGGGCGAGCGGCCGGCGACAAGGTCGAACTCCACGGACTTCTGGGCCACCCGGGTGGCACCGCCCTGAAATTTAACTTTTAAACGCAAAAATAACAAAACTGACCTGAACGCTGTTCGGCAGACCCAGATTTCCACAGAAACGCGACATAAAGTCGGCGGAGGTGATCTGGTGCAGGTTGGTCTCCAAACTCTTGATGATCAGCTTGAAACAGCGACCTATCTCCTTCTTCGAGACGCGAGAAACAGCGCAGATTTCTGAAACAGAAAGGTTGTTTTTTTTGGGTTTCTCGAATTAAAATCAAGCCCTAACAATGTAAACCATAGTTCTTCTCACGGGACGGGCCGATTTAAAATAATCCTCGGCCCGGCGCGTCTGGCGCGAGCCGCCTGCTCTGACCAGTCAAACTGTCACCCACGCGACAAAAGTTTGATCCCGGTCGGGGTATTTGATTTTTGCTAACTTAAAATAAGTTCAAATTGGGAAAAATAAGTGTTTTAAAGGTGTTTGCGGAGGTTTAAAACTTACCTGCAAGCTGAAATAACGATCTAAATAAATTTTAATTCGAAAAGCTTACAAACCGGGCCGGGCGGACGCTTTTATCGGTAGGCGGACAAGTGTCGGCCCGGTGCGGTTTGTAAACTTGTTGAATTAAAGTTTATTCAAATCGTTATTTCATCTTAAAATTACATATTTGGCCAAATTCAAAGTAAGCAAAAATTAAGTGCCCTGACCGGGATCGAACCTTGGTCGCGTGGGTGACAGTGTGACTAGGAGCTCCGAGTAGACTGGTCGAAGCGAATCCAAAGATGGACCGAGTTGGCGAATGCACCGCAAACTCCCAACAGGTCGTATCCAGGGCTCCGGTGACCGCGACGAGTCCCACATTGCGCGGCACGGTCTATATTTAATTTTCACCGGAGTTTACAGGCTGTGTTCTTCCTTTTTTGGCTGTAACCCATATTTAAATCTATACTCCATGAAAAATCATACATGAACAAGCTACCATTGGGGTCCGTTTGGCGCGACCCCCCCCCCAAACACACACACACACAATACAAATGAGACGTGTAGCGCAAGCCCTCCAAATAGGAAATTAGGCTCCGCGCGACCCCCCTCAGCCGAAAATTCCGGTGGATGTTTTTCTAGGATAAAAAATGTTGTGCCAAATAGTTGAGAGAGGATAGGGATTCCCCCCCCCCCCCCAAATAATACCTTGGGATCCAAATGAACGAGTTTCCAAAAGTGAAAGGGGCCAGCGACCCAAGTGAGCCAAAAGTGACGATGAGTGTTAGTCAAAAGTTCCATTTTTTTACATCCTTAGCATTACATAACCTTATATAACCCATTAACGAGTCAACTTTGAAAGAATATAGTCATTTTCAGGTAGAGAAAGGGGCTTTGCTTGCAAAAACTGTGTTTTCGTACCAGCTGGCTGGCAGAAGTATTATGCCAACAAAACGAGCAATTTTCTCGCAATATCGTACCATTTTCCCTTCATGTTATCCTCCTACCTTTAAAAGTACGCGGGACTCCGTCCTTCCTGCAGGCAATGTAAAGACAGGCAGCCGCTTGCGCCTCCGAGTTCTTTCCCTTCAGCACCTTGCTATCCAAAACGTCACGGAACGTCTTCGCAGCCAAATCCTGAAAAATTTGTATATCAGAGTCCATGATTTTCGTTTTTGTTTTCTCTAAAGCAAGAAATTCCTCACGAACCTGAATATTCTTGGCGATGTGTATGCGCTCGGACATCTCGCGGATGTAGTTCATGGCTTCGATCATCTGACGATCCGCGTTGTTCACATTGCGACGCTGGGCACTCGCCAAGCTGAAACCAAGTCAATTTAATGAGAAATAGGCATAGTTACATGGAAAACATGAATTAGGCCCACTTTAACAATTTAGAAAACCATCAAAGGCACGGGAAAGCGGCTCCAACGCTTTCCGGAGCCAATTATCGACAAAATCACACAAAAAAGATATAATTATACCATTTGCAGATAAAAGTTTACGAAAACTAACCTCTGATCGCTGTCGGAAGAGCCGAAGCCGACAGTTATGCCGGTGGAGAGGTCGCAGCTGTTGAGCAGCGGGTTCTCCGGGCAGCCGACACGCGACGGGTCCTTGCCGCTCTTTTCGTTCGAAAACGACCTCCACTCGGTTCCGACGTCCACCAAACTAAACAAAATGATAGGAATACGGATTAAAGTTTATAAATACAGAATTACAGAAATAAAAAAAGACTCAAAACACGACCCTAGTGACATTTCTGGAGACTTCGGCGAGAAACACCGATTTTCACAAAAAAAATTGTTGTGAAATCAACACTTTATCGAAATTCATAGCCGACAGTAGTTAATTTTATAATTAAAAGGTCAAAACCAACCGATCTCCGACGACAAGGCCGCACTCGGGACAAATGACGTCTCCGGCCCTGTGATCCTCTACCAGGTGTGCGGTAGGGTGAATGGGGCAGAAGATCGACATCTAAACTTATGTTTTATTTATATTATTACAAAAAAGAAGCGTAAAACAACCGTAAATGCACAAAAATGGGGATAAAAGAAACATTTACAGAAAACTCCACTTCCGGAGGACGTCATCTGGAGCGATCGGATTTAATTTACGTGTTGTGTGGAGGGATCGTACTTAGAAATTAAGTCACCCGGAAACATTCGATTTGGTTATTTCGAAGCCTTTTTGGACAAAAAATCGGGCAAAACGGCGTTTATTCAACATTTAATGGACAATTTTTCATACATTATTGCTCAAAAAAGCTAGTAAATCCATAAAAAAGGTTAAACGTGATTGAAACTAGCAATCGCCTGGTTAACCGCGGTTCAGTGTGTCTACGAGAGTGCACCGAGGGTACATTGCGCAACGCAAGACATTGGAAAAATCGATTGGGAAATTCGAAAACCGAGGTTTGGCGGGTACAGGCGCACACTGGGGCGGCCAAAAACTTTCACTCTGTGCTCTCTCTCTCTCTCTCTCTCTATCTCTATCTCTCTCTCCGGATGTTGGAAAACCGTTTATTAAACAATAATCAGAGCTTTGAAATAATATTTCAAAAAACGGGCCTCCATCTCTCCAAGCCACTATCCGTCAGGTGAATCGTGTTGTCCATCAGAGCCAATAAAGTGTCGGGTTCGAATCCTAGGTAACGATCTCCATCCAGAAAAGTTTCTTTTGTGTTGAAAATCTGAAAACCTAGGCTACATCGTTGAAAAAATATAAACACCTCGCATCTTTGGCAGGTTATAGCTTCTACACGGCGTTGACTGTTCTCCATTTCGGAATCAGCTTCCTAGAATAAGAAAAGATGATTAAAACATGCATTTTCAGCTACATACTCACACACTCACACGCTCACACACTCACACACTCACACACTCACACACTCACACACTCACACACTCACACACTCACACACTCACACACTCACACACTCACACACTCACACACTCACACACTCACACACTCACACACTCACACACTCACACACTCACACACTCACACACTCACACACTCACACACTCACACACTCACACACTCACACACTCACACACTCACACACTCACACACTCACACACTTACACACTCACACACTCACACACTCACACACTCACACACTCACACACTCACACACTCACACACTCACACACTCACACACTCACACACTCACACACTCACACACTCACACACTCACACACTCACACACTCACACACTCACACACTCACACACTCACACACTCACACACTCACACACTCACACACTCACACACTCACACACTCACACACTTACACACTCACACACTCACACACTCACACACTCACACACTCACACACTCACACACTCACACACTCACACACTCACACACTCACACACTCACACACTCACACACTCACACACTCACACACTCACACACTCACACACTCACACACTCACACACTCACACACTCACACACTCACACACTCACACACTCACACACTCACACACTCACACACTCACACACTCACACACTCACACACTCACACACTCACACACTCACACACTCACACACTCACACACTCACACACTCACACACTCACACACTCACACACTCACACACTCACACACTCACACACTTACACACTCACACACTCACACACTCACACACTCACACACTCACACACTCACACACTCACACACTTACACACTCACACACTCACACACTCACACACTCACACACTCACACACTCACACACTCACACACTCACACACTCACACACTCACACACTCACACACTTACACACTCACACACTCACACACTCACACACTCACACACTTACACACTCACACACTCACACACTCACCTTTTTTTTTAGATGAAACGCTTCCAAATCGTTTCCTTCGGTTAAGGCGTCAATAAAATTGTTTAAGTGAAGCAATGGGTATATCAAAGTGGCTCCTGAAGAACAGATTCTCTTTGTGAAATTAAAAAAGTACCTTGGATGAAATAACGAGACTTGGTAGACGCTTGAAGTCGATTCATGTTTCTGTTATACTGTTGAACTAAGGGATCATCTTGGATACTATCCGTTGTTATGGGTATTTTTTGACCTTCATCGTGTCTAAAAACTGAATTAGCGACTGAAGTGTAGCGATGTTCTAACCTAACAGCTATGAAAACATAGTCTGGGTTCTCTTGTTCAATGAAACGAAGAGCGGCTTCATCTTGGCCAAAATAATTAGGATCTGTTTCCGGGAACTCGTGGAAAATATAGAGCTCTAAAAAGTGAGAAATTATCTAGACAACGTCTTTCAGTGCAGTTTCGGTGCAGATAGCATCACAATCGGTGTGTCATGTGCCTCGTTTTTTTTGTTGCAATACCGCGAATGGTTAGTTCATCTTGATATTCGGGGAAATCCGTTTGCGAAAAAGAGACGGAGAAGAGGAAAAAGAGAAAGAGAAAAAGAGAAAAGATCGATTGATCAAGAGAACGCTGTGATAGTGAGTGAGTGAGTGAGAGGCAGAGAGGTGAGGTGAGGTGAGTTGAGGTGAGGTGAGGTGAGGTGAGGTTAGGTGAGGTGAGGTGAGGTGAGGTGAGGTGAGGTGAGGTGAGGTGAGGTGAGGTGAGGTGAGGTGAGGTGAGGTGAGGTGAGGTGAGGTGAGGTGAGGTGAGGTGAGGTGAGGTGAGGTGAGGTGAGGTGAGGTGAGGTGAGGTGAGGTGAGGTGAGGTGAGGTGAGGTGAGGTGAGGTGAGGTGAGGTGAGGTGAGGTGAGGTGAGGTGAGGTGAGGTGAGGTGAGGTGAGGTGAGGTGAGGTGAGGTGAGGTGAGGTGAGGTGAGGTGAGGTGAGGTGAGGTGAGGTGAGGTGAGGTGAGGTGAGGTGAGGTGAGGTGAGGTGAGGTGAGGTGAGGTGAGGTGAGGTGAGGTGAGGTGAGGTGAGGTGAGGTGAGGTGAGGTGAGGTGAGGTGAGGTGAGGTGAGGTGAGGTGAGGTGAGGTGAGGTGAGGTGAGGTGAGGTGAGGTGAGGTGAGTGAGGTGAGTGAGTGAGTGAGTGAGTGAATGAGTAAGACAATTTCTTTAAAAACTCACTCAAACTTGACAAAACCTTAAAAGTATTGTAGTTTCCTTTAAACTCCTCATGAATCAATCCTGCTTGCATTCTGGCATAACTATTTCCAACAATAAGTACACTTTTTGTTCCATTTCCCTTCTAAAAATCACAAAACTAGTTCAGAAAAGGTGCAAAATTACCGGAAAGTCAAATACGCCCCATTCTCCTTGAAACATTTTATGCATAGCCGACGCTGTTGCGTTATATTCACATTTTCCTCTACTCCAGTAAGGTTTTTGCGATGCTTCAAAGTTTTTCTGTACAATTTGTGCTCTTAAGGGATCCACTAAACTTAGGTAATTAAGGTAAATAAGGAAATTTACATTCGAAAACATTATGTTCCAGATAGCAGCAGATGTGCTTCTGGTGACAGAAAGATATGCCGCTGCGTTCAAGGAAAGCAGAATCGCGATTAGAGCGACTGCTTTCGTTAAGGGGAGGATACGATAAATTTCTTCATAGAAATAATGTAGAAGTACGCTTAGAACAGAGAGGACTGCTAAAAAAGAAGAAGATGTTTTAAAAACCACACAAATTACCTAGAATTAGAAGGTAGGAACCTGGATTCGTACTCTTGATGAAAACAATGAGAGGCCAATGGATCAAATAAGCAGTGTAGGAGATGTCGCCAATGTAGGTGAGGGCTTTGTTATGAAGAATCTGAAAAACTTTATTAGGATTTCTCTCTATCTCTCTGTCTTTATTTTCTCTCTCTTTCTCTCTCTCTCTAGCTTTATTCTCTCTTTCACTGTTTCTCTCGTTTTTCTTCTCTCTCTCCATTTCGACAATCTCTCTTTCAGGTATTGTTTCATTTGGTTTTTTTTTAATGTGAAATTTTAATTTCAGCTCATTTTGGTGCAGATTTTTTTTTAAACTCGTAAAATAAAAATATAAAGGTTTGGTTTCATCAAATTGAGGGTTTTGTTATGATGCATGGTTTTGATATCATGTTGGTTCTTTTGAGAGATAGTCTGATTCAAGAGTTGAATTTTTTTTACAGACCGATTTTCGCGATGGAGCAGGTATTTTTGCAATGGGGCGAGTATACATGGATTCGTTTCATCTGGTTGGCTAGAAATATTATATGTATGCGTTTTAACAGCTTACCGGAAAAAGATTTAAACTATTTTTTGTTGCTCAAAATATCATCTTGTAAAATGTAAATAATTTAAAATGGTTAAAACCTTGCGCAGCGCTTAAAATGTAAACTATTTCATTGAGTGTGAGAGATTTAAAGCCGCTCCATTGCGAATATTCTGTCCCACGGCCAAAGTTGGTTTCCACATGCGAACATTTTTTGGACATTTCACATGATTCGTATCCTCATCGCCATTAAAAATGTCGCATGTTTTGCCTCAAAATTGAGTGGAACCCTGTAAAAATTTCTATTTTTTTTCGTCTTGCTCACGAGGGCACCTATTTTGGTCAGTATGGCCAATTGAAACGAGGAACACATTTTTGGATAGCCCTAGGCATCCCATTTACAAATCTGTTTTCAAAATCTGCTGAGCACGCCTGGGAGCCGAAATATTTCAACTTTTGTTTTTGGAGGATTAGCATTGCAACCTGATTTTGAGTATATCACATCGGCCGATGAAAGCTACAAATGTGATTCCGTGGTATAGTGGTTAGCACACGGGTCTCTTAATTTTGTAGGGATGTTTCGAGTCTAAAGTTTTCCAATCTTTTGCTTTTCACTTTTGCAGGCACGGTTAGAGCTTTCATTGAAAAACTAATGAAAAAGTTTCTTACTACATTTTTATGTGTTTTCGTATTTTCATCTCTTTTGGATTTTGAATCCCAAACATAAAACAACTGTTGTCGCTACGAACGTTCTAAAAAATGTTTGTAAAAGTGAAATACGAAAGATTGAAAAACTTTAGACTCGAACCATCACTGCAAAATTAAGAGCCCCTTGCACTATACCACCAAATCACATTTGTAGCTTTCATCAGCCGATGTGATATATTCAAAATCAGGTTGAAATGCTAATCATCCAAAAACAAAAGTTGAAATATTTCGGCTCCCAGGTGCGCTCAGTAGATTTTGAAAACGGATTCATAAATGGGATGTCTAGGGCTATCCAAAACATGTGTCCCTCGTTTGAATTGGCCATATTGACCAAAATAGGTTCTCTCGTCAGCTGCGACTGCGCATTTTCTCCATGTTTTTGCATAGCTGCTTGCTTCATTAACAAACCAAACAAGTAGGAACATATTAGAACCTAACCTTATTTGACACCTCATTTGGGTAAACGATGAAAACACCTGCTAAAATTGTCATCAATGGACGCAAAATGACATCTGACACAGTTTTTGGGGAAAAAATGAATGCCAATAGAGCACATAGCACAAACGCCATATCCGGTTTCTCTTCCCCATCCTTATTCTTCAATAAATTTGAGAGATCTAAACAAATTTCGAAATCACTGAAGCTTCAGAACAAACCTTTCGAATCCTCTTCTTTTTGAGAATAGAAGAATGCAATCATTCCTATCCCGAATTGCCACAAACGAGAAAATGGATGATTAAAGGAATAAGTGGGATTTCCCAGATAGAAGTGAATAAAGGAAACTATAGAAAGAAGGAAGAGAACTGTGATTTTTGCATCCTTCTTGTTGAAATAAAACAGAATTAGGAAAATAATAGGTACAATGAGGTAGAATTGTAATTCCACGGCCAGAGACCATGTGTGAAGATAGAGGTCTTTTGTAGGGGCGGCGGCGGTGAACTGAAATAATGAAAATATACGTAGGGACCGCAAAGGCGGCCTCCGCGCAGGCAGCCCGAAATGCTAAGAAAATATGGTTTGAATGGCCTACGCGCGTATTTTTATGAAATCGTCTATTTTAAAAACGGAAAACTAAGTAAAATTACACGACAAAAACGATGGAACAGGTTAAAACACCAAATTCCATCACTGTTGAGCAGAAAAACGCTATTTTCTTCGTTTTATGGCCATAATTTCCAAGTCAGGTCGGGAGCATTCAAGTGATCTTGACTATTATGCTCAGCACTATATTTTACACAAAATAAAGCAATAAAATCAAAAATTCATTCTCCCCGAAAAAAGTTGTCGCGATATTTCAACTTTGGCGGCCTATCTTTCGTCAGGCGTAGCAGTGAAGTACCCAAAATCCCTTTAGAAACCTTCTAAATACTGTTTACCTTCAAAACCAATAAACAAAACAAGCGGGTAAACAAGAAAGTTGAAATAAATAGAGTTTTACTAAGTATCACTTTTAGCAAGATTTCAGTTCCCGCCGAAATACAAACAAACCAAGTGCGGAGCACTTAAGAGACAAAATTATTTGGACAGATTAAGTATTTTTCTATATTTTAAGAATAAAAAACGCGATTTCCATCCTCCCCATCGTTCACAATCTTTATTTAAAAATGGAATTTTAATCTATTTACGGACAACTTTCGCGCTCCACTGCCAAAAGCGCGCTCCATTGTCAATGGCCGTATTTTGCCTCAGGCCATTTAAACGTGTCTTTTTATCATGTTAGAGGTGATTCTGGTTTCATAAATACGAGAAAAATATGAAAAATCTTTGCAATACGTGAATAATGCCAAAATTTCTCAAAAACAGTGGTTTTACAATCAAGCCACTTTGTGTCCGTTGTTTAGCAGAATCTGTGCCCTCGCTCAGACAGGATCCCAACCATGGCTGAAATGCAGTAACGAAACAAAATTTCGGCCATTCAAAGCGAGATATCTTTTTTCGTTATGAAAGAAATTTCAAAGTATTAAAAGAAAAAGTTTAAGTTTGAGTATTATCTGATGGAAAATTGTCATTAAAAAGCGGGAAAACAATTTTTAAATTATGGTCTGCGGTCCCTAAATATACGAAGTAATATTTTTCCCTGAAAAGTCTTCAACAACTGTTTTATTCTACCGCTTTTCTGCGTACCTGCATTTCAAACGCTCTTACACACGGATTACGGCGCGAGAAGAAGCAAGTTCTTTTTTCTTGGTTGTTTTGGCTTGAACTGCAATCGATGCTAAACTTTACCAAACGTTTCGTGGGTTTCAAATTTTCTGTAACAACTTTTAATATTTGTTGTTTGGTAGCTTTAAACTGGTGTTACAAAATTATACTGATCGCCAATCTTAGTTTTCCCATTTTGTAGAAAATTACTGTACGCCTTCAGTCCGAGTACTCGACATAACGCCTGAGTCGCAGGACAGATACAAATCAATTTTTTCCGTGGTTCAATACTTAGCGTTTACCCCTCACACTCAGACTGAGTTTTTTAAAATTAAAATTTTCAAAAGATTCGTTACTCAACAACTAATAAAAAATATTTTGCGAAATATAGGATTATGAATCGTGTAATAACGAAAGTGCACCTTCTGGTTTTTTTTTCCAAGTTGCTGTGCGAAAAGAAACCATTTTTAAGTGGGGAGTTTATTTCAAGAAAACAAAATATAGGGCATTTCCAAAACTGAGACAAGGAAAAGAGGATTTTCCTAAAGGACTAGGTACAATGGGTCCCGCCGCGATCGTCTAATTGTCTGCTCACTCCTCTGTTACAGTGCTATTTCGCATATTTTATTGATATTCACTTCGATGTTTCAAATCGTCAATGGTTAAATACCAAGGAAATCCAGGGTCATTCAAAAGTCGTCGTCTCAAGATTGGAAATAGCCTATATACTCATTTTATGTTTTTATTCCGATTTGATTAAGCTTTAGCCAAAATATGAGATTTGCAAAAATTGTAAATGAAAAAGGCCTTCCTTGAAAAGGTGTATAAATCGAAAAGTCGCATTTTCGTAAAAGCAGCTTTTTCTCTTTTTAGTTTGTTTTTATCAAATCAGTTTTTAGTGCCAAACTTCACCCGCAGTTATGGGATGCGCTGCCTGTGGGCTGAAATCGGGTACGAGTGGACGGCCCAATACCAGCCCTTCCTAGGTATACCAAATTACTCTGACTAACTGCTGTAAAATAGTCCTTCTCTGTCCAAAGAGTCTCCATATTCTTCAAAAGCGTCGCAGCATAGAAAAAATGAACGTTATTCAAAGAAACCCAAGCTTTGCTCATTAACAATTGACAACATAAGAAAGTTACAGGTAACACTAGATAATAAAGAGGTAAAATCCTTTTGAGCCTGTAATAAATAAAATAAATACAAACTTTTGTAATAGAAACCTTTTGTAATAAAAAGCACAAACTACTTTTATGTTAATTGTTGCGTTTTTAGAAAATAGTAGAGCCATCAGGTAGCCAGATAGAACAAAGAAACTAAAATATGTAAAAGAGATTTAGCATTATCGGAAAATTACATATCAACACCTAAAAATCCATTTGGGAACCAGGGCGGCCATAGATGAAATAGTAAAACAGCTATTATTGCAATACCACGGAGACCTTGTAAATGAAGAATCATCTGAAACTTGAAGTAACTCAGAGATAGAGAGGATTATCACAGAGAGAGAGAGAGAGATAGAGATAGAGAAAGAGATAGAGAGAGACAGAGAGACAAAGAGACAGAGAGACAGAGAGACACAGAGAAAGAGAAAGAGACAGAGAGACGGAGAGACAGAGAGTCAGAGAGACAGAGAGACAGAGAGACAGAGAGACAAAACACAGAGAAAGGGAGAAAGAGAGAGAGAGATTCAAAGAGGCTGCATTAGTGTCGTTCTCTTGAGGTCGAGCGATCTTTAAAAATGAACATCGGCGATCCCAGATTCTTGATTTCGATCGAAAAAACGAATCAGGATCCGCGGGACCAGGAACAAGGAACATTTCGTGATAAAATCTATAAAGTTCTATTGCCCTTCTCTTTGCTGAAATTGAATTGACCAACTGTTGAATTTGCTTGTTAAAATAACGCTAGGACAATTGTGCGCACTTCGATACCATCTGTGATGGTTTTGTGACTTGTTTTTTCCCAATCCGCAAACTTCATAATGTCGCATAAAATACAAAGTTAGATCGCAGGCACAGATAAATGAGAAAGATAATGAGATCGAGAACGGAAACTGAAAGCTCGACTGAAATATAAATTATAGTGGGTATTAAAAGTTATTAAAAGTAGAGGAATTTATTTAAACGACTCACAGGGGCTTTTTCCAAATCGTATGCTAAAGAAAAAAAAGAAAAAAAGGAGGCTAAAGAAAAAAAAAAGCAAAAAAGCGAAGCGAGGTATAACGTTGGACATGCGAGAACATCCGGTCAGAGCACACATTTATCGGAAAAGCGGTTTAAACGTGAGTAAACGCTAATGTAACGTCCGAAAATCAGAATTAATGAATGAAATTTAGTAAGTGAGTGGTTTCTATTTAAAACTGCACAAACGCCCACTTTTTCTTTTTGAATACATTTTCTCAAAGATCTCTCGCAACCGACCATTTTCAACATTAGTGCACTCCAGAATGTGTTTAGGCGTTGTTCCCCTCTGGGAAATTTTTTGGATAGCCTTCGGTTCGATTTCTGCCCTATTTCACTGTTTACTCCTATATTTGATGATAAAATCAGCCCACTTTAAGCAATTTTTTACAGGATCGTTTTTCAGAATCTGCTGCATTCAGGTGCCATTTTCAGTGTTTTCAAACCAATTTTCAATTTTCAGGGTTTTCACGAAATTTCAATGTTTCTCACGACTCTTTTCATAAATCGATTTAGAAAATATCAAATTATCGATTACTCTGAAGAAGAAAATAACACAGTTGTGAGAATTCAATACCATTGGTTTTTATTTCTCAAAAATATTCTCTACTATTTTCATGTAATTTTGGCGTTGAATCGCCTCACCGGATTTTGTTTGTTGTCCGTGGGCGGCTACGAAAAAGTGAGGTTGTTTTTAGTTTGTATTTGTAAAGTGTAAGTTTGTTGTAGTTTTATACAATGAGTAGTTTTCCAACGAAAAAGCTAAAGTTTAGACGCCACGGATGCCATTTAACTTGCAGAAAAATTATGAAAACAGATTTAAAAAAAATCATTTCTAAACAAAAGAAAAAAAAAGCAAAACCGCGTAAAAGATTAAATTTCCGCTGATGAAAAGCTCAAACAAAAAAGTCAATGATTTTTTTCAAATATTTCACAATTTTTGTCTTACTTTCAAAAAATTAAAGAAATACGTAGGGATCTTGTTTATTGTAAATTAGATCGAGTTAGAAAATTATAACCTTTTTTAGATACTAACTGAGATAACATCACGAGAGATATGAGAAAGCCATTTTTATAAAGAAGTGACGTCAATTAACTTGAAACTCGAAAGTCTAGGAAAAAGTTTTCAACGACATAGGATATCCTTCGTTTATTACCATTTATGATTTTTGAAACACATTATGAAAACGAGTTTTTTTTTACAAAACATTGTAAAAAGCGAAAAAAATGCTTTCGAAATATGAGAATCGGCAGAAACCCCGCTTCTTCTCAGCGTTTTCGGAATTTGCATTGTGTTTTCACCATGCATCGCCATTCTGCTGCAAAATTTCAATGTAGTGTTTTTTTTTATTTTCATTTTTCCTAGTACCATTTCATAGGCTAGAAATCACTTTTCAGCTGATTACAATGTTCTCCAGCGTAAAAATTTCTATCGTTACGTCTCTTCTCGATTTTTAGGGTAGATACAGTAACTCGAGTATCGATTACAGTACCCGTTCCAAAAATCGATAACTGATTTTCACAGTCATTTTAAGTCATTTCACAGTCATTAGAAACACGTCCTAGAATGCTCCCATAGAAAGTTTTAGCTCAATTGAACCGGATTGAAAGTTATGTTGAAGGATTTTCAAGGGTGTCCAATATCTCGTGACGTCAGTAGTTGACCCTGTAAGTTAGTCAGTTGAAGTGACGTCATCGCGTATAAAGTGACGTAATTACAAGAACCTGAAAAACTAAGAAAACGTTGAAGGTTATTGGAGGTCCTTTCGTAATTTTTCAATGGGCACGACAACTAATTTCAACTCAGCTCTCGCCAAGCAGAAATTGACTGAATAAGCGATTTCTTGAAAAAAGACGTTTTTAAAACGATTGGGGATAGCTATTAAACTTAGAATTCAAATAAACAACAAAAACTTTCTTTGCAGTTTTGGAAACGCAACCTCATCCACCTCCTTCTCCTAGGCTACGTCCTCTCAGCTCTGGAGCGCTACTGGGCCTCCTGCCCAGCAAAACCCTTCACGACTTTCATAGACAAAAATATGGACATCTTTGAATACTACCAACCTTCTGAAACTGTAAATCACATGTACCTAATAGTGCACGCGGGTGTTTTTCAGTTCGATAACATCTCGGAAACGGTGATTAGCCTCGGAACGGCTTTTGTCTGTGTAATAAGCTATTATCTTTGTATTTGGCAGATTAAGAACAGACATATTTTTCTGACAAGTTCTGGGGTAAGAAAATATGAAAATTTATGAATTTTTCAAATTTCAGCGCCGAGAGATGGCTCTACTTCAGTGTGCGGTTGCTACTTCAGTGATTCTGTTGCCCTCGACCGTGAGATCCAGTTTGTCTTTTATAGGTTTGTATTTTTATTAATTTGTTTTCGTAATTTCACGTAGCGTAAAAAGACGTAATTTCACGTAGCGTAAAAAGACGTAATTTCACGTAGCGTAAAAAGACGTAATTTCACGTAGCGTAAAATGACGTAATTTCACGTAGCGTAAATTGACGTAATTTCACGTAGCGTAAAATGACAGAATTTCCCGTAGCGTAAAATGACAGAATTTCACGTAGCGTAAAATGACGTAATTTCACGTAGCGTAAAATGACGTAATTTCACGTAGCGTAAAATGAAGTAATTTCAAGTAGCGTAAAAAGACGTAATTTCACGTAGCGTAAATTGACGTAATTTCACGTAGCGTAAAATGACAGAATTTCCCGTAGCGTAAAATGACAGAATTTCACGTAGCGTAAAATGACGTAATTTCACGTAGCGTAAAATGACGTAATTTCACGTAGCGTAAAATGAAGTAATTTCAAGTAGCGTAAAAAGACGTAATTTCACGTAGCGTAAAAAGACGTAATTTCACATAGCGTAAAAAGACGTAATTTCACGTAGCGTAAAATGACGTAATTTCACGTAGCGTAAAATGACGTAATTTCACGTAGCGTAAATTGACGTAATTTCACGTAGCGTAAAATGACAGAATTTCACGTAGCGTAAAATGACGTAATTTCACGTAGCGTAAAATGAAGTAATTTCACGTAGCGTAAAAAGACGTTATTTCACGTAGCGTATAATGACGTAATTTCACGTAGCGTAAAATGAAGTAATTTCAAGTAGCGTAAAAAGACGTAATTTCACGTAGCGTAAAAAGACGTAATTTCACGTAGCGTAAAAAGACGTAATTTCACGTAGCGTAAAATGACGTAATTTCACGTAGCGTAGAATGACGTAATTTCACGTAGCGTAAAAAGACGTAATTTCACGTAGCGTAAAATGACGTAATTTCACGTAGCGTAAATTGACGTAATTTCACGTAGCGTAAAATGACAGAATTTCCCGTAGCGTAAAATGACAGAATTTCACGTAGCGTAAAATGACGTAATTTCACGTAGCGTAAAATGACGTAATTTCACGTAGCGTAAAATGAAGTAATTTCAAGTAGCGTAAAAAGACGTAATTTCACGTGGCGTAAAAAGACGTAATTTCACGTAGCGTAAAAAGACGTAATTTCACGTAGCGTAAAATGACGTAATTTCACGTAGCGTAAAATGAAGTAATTTCACGTAGCGTAAAAAGACGTTATTTCACGTAGCGTATAATGACGTAATTTCACGTAGCGTAAAATGAAGTAATTTCAAGTAGCGTAAAAAGACGTAAATTCACGTAGCGTAAAAAGACGTAATTTCACGTAGCGTAAAAAGACGTAATTTCACGTAGCGTAAAATGACGTAATTTCACGTAGCGTAGAATGACGTAATTTCACGTAGCGTAAAAAGACGTAATTTCACGTAGCGTAAAATGACGTAATTTCACGTAGCGTAAATTGACGTAATTTCACGTAGCGTAAAATGACAGAATTTCCCGTAGCGTAAAATGACAGAATTTCACGTAGCGTAAAATGACGTAATTTCACGTAGCGTAAAATGACGTAATTTCACGTAGCGTAAAATGAAGTAATTTCAAGTAGCGTAAAAAGACGTAATTTCACGTAGCGTAAAAAGACGTAATTTCACGTAGCGTAAAAAGACGTAATTTCACGTAGCGTAAAATGACGTAATTTCACGTAGCGGAAAATGACGTAATTTCACGTAGCGTAAATTGACGTAAATTGACGTAGCGTAAAAAGACGTAATTTCACGTAGCGTAAAAAGACGTAATTTCACGTAGCGTAAAAAGACGTTATTTCACGTAGCGTATAATGACGTAATTTCACGTAGCGTAAAATGAAGTAATTTCAAGTAGCGTAAAAAGACGTAATTTCACGTAGCGTAAAAAGACGTAATTTCACGTAGCGTAAAAAGACGTAATTTCACGTAGCGTAAAATGACGTAATTTCACGTAGCGTAGAATGACGTAATTTCACGTAGCGTAAAAAGACGTAATTTCACGTAGCGTAAAATGACGTAATTTCACGTAGCGTAAATTGACGTAATTTCACGTAGCGTAAAATGACAGAATTTCCCGTAGCGTAAAATGACAGAATTTCACGTAGCGTAAAATGACGTAATTTCACGTAGCGTAAAATGACGTAATTTCACGTAGCGTAAAATGAAGTAATTTCAAGTAGCGTAAAAAGACGTAATTTCACGTAGCGTAAAAAGACGTAATTTCACGTAGCGTAAAAAGACGTAATTTCACGTAGCGTAAAATGACGTAATTTCACGTAGCGGAAAATGACGTAATTTCACGTAGCGTAAATTGACGTAAATTCACGTAGCGTAAAAAGACGTAATTTCACGTAGCGTAAAAAGACGTAATTTCACGTAGCGTAAAAAGACGTAATTTCACGTAGCGTAAAATGACGTAATTTCACGTAGCGTAAAAAGACGTAATTTCACGTAGCGTAAAAAGACGTAATTTCACGTAGCGTAAAATGACGTAATTTCACGTAGCGGAAAATGACGTAATTTCACGTAGCGTAAATTGACGTAAATTCACGTAGCGTAAAAAGACGTAAATTCACGTAGCGTAAAATGACGTAATTTCACGTAGCGTAAAATGACGTAATTTCACGTAGCGTAAAAAGACGTAATTTCACGTAGCGTAAAATGACGTAATTTCACGTAGCGTAAAATGACAGAATTTCACGTAGCGTAAAAAGACGTAATTTCACGTAGCGTAAAATGACGTAATTTCACGTAGCGGAAAATGACGTAATTTCACGTAGCGTAAATTGACGTAAATTCACGTAGCGTAAAAAGACGTAAATTCACGTAGCGTAAAATGACGTAATTTCACGTAGCGTAAAATGACGTAATTTCACGTAGCGTAAAAAGACGTAATTTCACGTAGCGTAAAATGACGTAATTTCACGTAGCGTAAAATGACGTAATTTCACGTAGCGTAAAAAGCCGTAATTTCACGTAGCGTAAAAAGACGTAATTTCACGTAGCGTAAAATGACGTAATTTCACGTAGCGTAAAATGACGTAATTTCACGTAGCGTAAATTGACGTAATTTCACGTAGCGTAAAATGACAGAATTTCACGTAGCGTAAAATGACAGAATTTCACGTAGCGTAAAATGACGTAATTTCACGTAGCGTAAAATGAAGTAATTTCACGTAGCGTAAAATGACGTAATTTCACGTAGCGGAAAATGACGTAATTTCACGTAGCGGAAAATGACGTAATTTCACGTAGCGTAAATTGACGTAAATTGACGTAGCGTAAAATGACGTAATTTCACGTAGCGTAAAATGACGTAATTTCACGTAGCGTAAAATGACGTAATTTCACGTAGCGTAAAAAGACGTAATTTCACGTAGCGTAAAATGACGTAATTTCAAGTAGCGTAAAATGACGTAATTTCACGTAGCGTAAAAAGACGTAATTTCACGTAGCGTAAAAAGACGTAATTTCACGTAGCGTAAAATGACGTAATTTCACGTAGCGTAAAATGACGTAATTTCACGTAGCGTAAATTGACGTAATTTCACGTAGCGTAAAATGACAGAATTTCACGTAGCGTAAAATGACAGAATTTCACGTAGCGTAAAATGACGTAATTTCACGTAGCGTAAAATGAAGTAATTTCACGTAGCGTAAAATGACGTAATTTCACGTAGCGTAAAAAGACGTAATTTCACGTAGCGTAAAAAGACGTAATTTCACGTAGCGTAAAATGACGTAATTTCACGTAGCGTAAAATGACGTAATTTCACGTAGCGTAAATTGACGTAATTTCACGTAGCGTAAAATGACAGAATTTCACGTAGCGTAAAATGACAGAATTTCACGTAGCGTAAAATGACAGAATTTCCCGTAGCGTAAAATGACGTAATTTCACGAAGCGTAAATTGACGTAATTTCACGTAGCGTAAAATGACAGAATTTCCCGTAGCGTAAAATGACAGAATTTCACGTAGCGTAAAATGACGTAATTTCACGTAGCGTAAAATGACGTAATTTCACGTAGCGTAAAATGAAGTAATTTCAAGTAGCGTAAAAAGACGTAATTTCACGTAGCGTAAAAAGACGTAATTTCACGTAGCGTAAAAAGACGTAATTTCACGTAGCGTAAAATGACGTAATTTCACGTAGCGGAAAATGACGTAATTTCACGTAGCGTAAATTGACGTAAATTCACGTAGCGTAAAAAGACGTAATTTCACGTAGCGTAAAAAGACGTAATTTCACGTAGCGTAAAAAGACGTAATTTCACGTAGCGTAAAATGACGTAATTTCACGTGGCGTAAATTGACGTAAATTCACGTAGCGTAAAAAGACGTAAATTCACGTAGCGTAAAATGACGTAATTTCACGTAGCGTAAAATGACGTAATTTCACGTAGCGTAAAAAGACGTAATTTCACGTAGCGTAAAAAGACGTAATTTCACGTAGCGTAAAATGACGTAATTTCACGTAGCGTAAAATGACGTAATTTCACGTAGCGTAAATTGACGTAATTGCACGTAGCGTAAAATGACGGAATTTCACGTAGCGTAAAATGACGTAATTTCACGAAGCGTAAAATGACGTAATTTCACGTAGCGTAAATTGACGTAATTTCACGTAGCCAAAAATGAAGTAATTTCTCGTAGCGTAAAATGACGTAATTTCACGTAGCGTAAAATGAAGTAATTTCACGTAGCGTAAAAAGACGTAATTTCACGTAGCGTAAAAAGACGTAATTTCACGTAGCGTAAAATGACGTAATTTCACGTAGCGGAAAATGACGTAATTTCACGTAGCGTAAATTGACGTGAATTCACGTAGCGTAAAAAGACGTAAATTCACGTAGCGTAAAATGACGTAATTTCACGTAGCGTAGAATGACGTAATTTCACGTAGCGTAAAAAGACGTAATTTCACGTAGCGTAAAATGACGTAATTTCACGTAGCGTAAATTGACGTAATTTCACGTAGCGTAAAATGACAAAATTTCCCGTAGCGTAAAATGACAGAATTTCACGTAGCGTAAAATGACAGAATTTCACGTAGCGTAAAATGACGTAAATTCACGTAGCGTAAAATGACGTAATTTCACGTAGCGGAAAATGACGTAATTTCACGTAGCGTAAATTGACGTAAATTCACGTAGCGTAAAAAGACGTAATTTCACGTAGCGTAAAAAGACGTAATTTCACGTAGCGTAAAAAGACGTAATTTCACGTAGCGTAAAATGACGTAATTTCACGTAGCGTAAAAAGACGTTATTTCACGTAGCGTAAAAAGACGTAATTTCACGTAGCGTAAAATGACGTAATTTCACGTAGCGGAAAATGACGTAATTTCACGTAGCGTAAATTGACGTAAATTCACGTAGCGTAAATAGACGTAAATTCACGTAGCGTAAAATGACGTAATTTCACGTAGCGTAAAATGACGTAATTTCACGTAGCGTAAAAAGACGTAATTTCACGTAGCGTAAAATGACGTAATTTCACGTAGCGTAAAATGACGTAATTTCACGTAGCGTAAAAAGACGTAATTTCACGTAGCGTAAAATGACGTAATTTCACGTAGCGTAAAATGACGTAATTTCACGTAGCGTAAATTGACGTAATTTCACGTAGCGTAAAATGACAGAATTTCACGTAGCGTAAAATGACAGAATTTCACGTAGCGTAAAATGACAGAATTTCACGTAGCGTAAAATGACGTAATTTCACGTAGCGTAAAATGACGTAATTTCACGTAGCGTAAAATGAAGTAATTTCACGTAGCGTAAAATGACGTAATTTCACGTAGCGGAAAATGACGTAATTTCACGTAGCGTAAATTGACGTAAATTGACGTAGCGTAAAAAGACGTAAATTCACGTAGCGTAAAATGACGTAATTTCACGTAGCGTAAAATGACGTAATTTCACGTAGCGTAAAATGACGTAATTTCACGTAGCGTAAAAAGACGTAATTTCACGTAGCGTAAAATGACGTAATTTCACGTAGCGTAAAAAGACGTAATTTCACGTAGCGTAAAAAGACGTAATTTCACGTAGCGTAAAATGACGTAATTTCACGTAGCGTAAAATGACGTAATTTCACGTAGCGTAAATTGACGTAATTTCACGTAGCGTAAAATGACAGAATTTCACGTAGCGTAAAATGACAGAATTTCACGTAGCGTAAAATGACGTAATTTCACGTAGCGTAAAAAGACGTAATTTCACGTAGCGTAAAATGACAGAATTTCCCGTAGCGTAAAATGACGTAATTTCACGAAGCGTAAATTGACGTAATTTCACGTAGCGTAAAATGACAGAATTTCCCGTAGCGTAAAATGACAGAATTTCACGTAGCGTAAAATGACGTAATTTCACGTAGCGTAAAATGACGTAATTTCACGTAGCGTAAATTGACGTAATTTCACGAAGCGAAAATGACGTAATTTCACGTAGCGTAAATTGACGTAATGTCACGTAGCCAAAAATGAAGTAATTTCTCGTAGCGTAAAATGACGTAATTTCACGTAGCGTAAAATGAAGTAATTTCACGTAGCGTAAAAAGACGTAATTTCACGTAGCGTAAAAAGACGTAATTTCACGTAGCGTAAAATGACGTAATTTCACGTAGCGTAAAATGACGGAATTTCACGTAGCGTAAAATGACGTAATTTCACGAAGCGAAAATGACGTAATTTCACGTAGCGTAAATTGACGTAATGTCACGTAGCCAAAAATGAAGTAATTTCTCGTAGCGTAAAATGACGTAATTTCACGTAGCGTAAAATG
Source organism: Oscheius myriophilus (assembly GCA_964057215.1). NCBI lineage: Eukaryota > Metazoa > Nematoda > Chromadorea > Rhabditida > Rhabditidae > Oscheius > Oscheius myriophilus. The sequence continues at coordinate 25,415,878 of OZ059905.1, forward strand.
AAGTAATTTCACGTAGCGTAAAAAGACGTAATTTCACGTAGCGTAAAAAGACGTAATTTCACGTAGCGTAAAATGACGTAATTTCACGTAGCAGAAAATGACGTAATTTCACGTAGCGTAAAAAGACGTAATTTCACGTAGCGTAAAAAGACGTAATTTCACGTAGCGTAAAATGACGTAATTTCACGTAGCGTAAAATGACGTAATTTCACGTAGCGTAAAATGACGTAATTTCACGTAGCGTAAAAAGACGTAATTTCACGTAGCGTAAAATGACGTAATTTCACGTAGCGTAAAATGACGTAATTTCCCGTAGCGTAAAATGACGTAATTTCACGTAGCGTAAAATGACGTAAAATACTGGTAGTTTTTAAGTGCTGATTTCAATGATGGCACTTAAAACGTGTCAATTTTAAGTACTACACGATGCTTAAAGCCCACATTAAAAAACTTCAATAGAAAATTAGAAAATGTTATGACAAGTTTTTGTTTCACGTGCCGCGGCGCGTCATTATTGACACTTTTTAAGTGTTATTTTCAAAATTAACATTAAATATGATAGTCATCAAAATTTTTATTTTTCAAAAACTGAATGAATATCTGTTTTGCACTATTTTGAACATCTAATTTTAAACATAATCGATGCATCCCTCGTAATTGTCACAAATGCCTCTATAATACATAGAAAAGTTGAATGAGCAAGTTTTGTGAAGTGAAGCGAGTTTTGAAGCTATCCATGCACCTCTTCTTTTAATTTTTTGCAGTGTAAGTCCCTCAAATGTCTCTTTAAAAGAAATAAAAAATAGTATGAATGAGCATTTTGTGAGCGTTTTGTGATCTGACCACATGTAATGCCAAAAGCTTCACAAATTTTGTGTTTACCCGTATAATGAAAAAAATGCAAGAACGCTTCACGTTTCCCCTACACCTGTTTATTTTCCGGATTTCCAGGGAACACCTTTTTCAGAGGATGTTTAACTTTTTAGGTACCATAACAAACAACTGTGGACTGGAACGAACCGCTGAAAGATGAATGTATGTTTTTATCATTCTTCACATTAAATTTTGTACTTTTAGGTCTACAACTACAGATACTCTGTACGTGTTTCAGCCTTGGGTGTTGTTGATCTCATGTCGTCAATTGAGATACAAATTGAGACTTTTCTTGAAAGGAGGGTCTCTAAATGGAGTGGGTCATCAAAAAACGACGATATTTCATTTGTTTAGACGTCAATAAAAGTTGAAAGCAAAAGAGGAAACATGAAATCAGAGAGAAAGAAAGAGAGAGAGAGAGAGAGAGAGAGAGAGAGAGAGAGAGAGAGGGTAGAAAGACAGAGAGACAGAGATAGAAAGAGACAGCGAGAGTTAGAGAGACAGAGAAAGAGAGACAGAGAGATAGAGAGACAGAGATACAGAGAAACAGAGAGACAGAGAGACAAAGAGACAAAGAGACATTGGGAAAGAGAAAGAGAGAGAAAGGTTGACTCTTTATATCTAGTTTATAGCTAGGCACGAAGTGTTCTCTTTTTTTTTAAATCAAAATATTCAATGGAAAACAAGGATTCGCAGAAAAGTTGCATCATTTCAAAATTGAAATTCAAAAATCAAGAAGCCAATTACCAAGAACAAAGTCCTAGCAAAGAGGAAACCTCCATTACAGTTCTGTTGTTTGCGAAATATGACATCGTACATCATTAAAAGACATAATCCAAGAATTTGCGTTCATTGTGCACTTTTCTTTGATTTTTAAAAACATGTGGTCTTGCAGAACCCGGAAACATTTTATTTTTCAACGTCATCTGTGAGACGCTACTTAAAACATACGCACTCAAAAAAAATTTTGCTAGAAGACATTGTTTCTACAATTTTTTGCAGTCAGGTCTTTCCTTTTTTGCTATACATAGCTGACTAGACTTTACGAACACGGATGAATCATAAATCGTGACTTTACGCTCGATTGCTCCGATATCTATATGAAGGAAGTGCATTGTAAATATTTCTTTCATAAAAAGCATTGGAGCGGTGGGGTGACATCAATTAGGAAACATTCTATAGTTCAAAATATATAATTTTGCTAACCCCATGAGTTCCTCAAGTGCAATTGCGAGTGAGTGAGTGTGAGTGTGAGTTTGAGTGAGTGGTAGCTTGTGAGCAAGCTAAAAACAACACCTGCTGTTTGCACATGTCTTTTCGTCAACATGTCACCTGTAAACATTAATTAGTTTCCTATTTAGAATTGTTGTGACTCCCAGAATTCTCAGAACTCTTCATCTTTCCAGGAATACCTTATCTCTACTATAAAACCCCTTGTACTAATGTTTTATCAACCTCTCTTTGTCAAACGAAGTCAGTGTTTCCTGAATTTCTCAGTGCGTCTCGTCTAGCATGAATTAATTGCAGACCCGCAGGAAAACAATGGCGGCTCTGATTGCATGTTATCAATCCAGTCGCTTCCCTTTTTGTTCACTAATGAAGCTCATATGATCACGGCAAGGAAACACCTCGTTTCCTACGCCGCAAGATCAAAGGGTTCACCTGTCCTTGTCGCGCCGTATATTTTTCAACAACCTTGGATTACCAAAGAATTGCGAACGTTCTTTGTTAAACTAGGCCGTATTTCCGTAACAGCAATATTATAGCCGACGTCAAACGAGCACAATTGACAAAAAGCGGTTTTTTCTGCGTCTTGGCTAGTTGCGCACTATTTCTGCCTGAAGAGACAGCTAGACGGGTTTTACAACATTGGCTCAATTACGAGAGAAAAATTCTCCAATCAAGAAAATATATAGGATTATGGGTCGAAAATTTACCGTTTTCGTGAAAATACACTTCAAAGTCGTGAAAAATGGGTCTCCGCCTACAAATTTATAAACGAGCTGTACGCCCTGCGTGTCCGGCATTTACAAGGCATGCTAATGAGAAGAATTTCATTTTAATTTAATACAAAAACCAACAATATTTTGAAAGTTTTTTTTTGAGGCAATATCGAGTATTTAACGGGGGTTTACTGGAGATACTGTATTTTTTTTCTTCAAATTTGGTCGAAATTGTTGGAAGCAGGACTGGAGGTTATTTTGATGGGAAAATCCGAAATATTTATTTTATATTTTTTTGAAAAACCAAATGCCCTACACCAAAACCCCGGTGAAAGTGGATTAAAAGTTTCGAAATGACCAGTGTCCCTTTAGAAAGGTTATGCACCAATTTTGGGTTAATTCTAATCTTAAGACTGTCAAATTTCTCTTAAGACATTATGTTCTCGACTTTACAGAGACGCTCTATAAATATTGAAAACATTAGGCATTCCAAAAATAGTGGTTATTAAAGCAGCATTCCAAAAATTTTAGTGCTGCATTGGAATATTGCGATATTTTGTAAAACCAGTCGGTAAACGCGCCTATCGGCGCGTTACCTCCTGGCATGTGTGGTTTAGGCACGTTTGTTTCAACCGAAAAGATCGTGAGGTTGCCAAGACTTTATTTATACTCTGCGCCAAATCTAATTCGGCCGATTTGGCTGCGTACACGACCTGAGTATCCAACATTTCACGCTTTACTCTAGGAACAACATCAAATTATTTTCACATCGTTCCGAAGTAGTTTTGGCAAAAACTATAAATATTTTTTATAAGCAATTTGAACAAACAACAACAACGTTGGAAGGCAGATACTCTCGGGTGCTAGTTTATTTTTTGAGGTTGTTCATGCTTTGCCTGAAATTTGTGGCAGAGATACAGGGATATAGACGGGGAGAGGAACAGAGATAGAGAGAGGCACAGATACAGCCAGAGAGAGAGAGAGAGAGAGAGAGAGAGAGAGAGAGAGATAAGGAGAGAGACTGAGAAAGGGACAGAAAATGAGAAAAGAATAGAGACAGAGAGAAGAACAGAGACAGATGCAAACGCATAGAGAGAGAGAGAGAGAGAGAGAGAGAGAGAGAGAGAGAGAGAAAGAAAGAGGCAGAGACTGAAGCAGAGAGAAGTAGTGACACAGAGAGAAATAGGAACAAAGACAAAGACCGAGAGAGGGACAGAGAAAGAGAGAGGAAGAGAGAGATAGGAACAGAGACAGAGAGACGGACAGAGAAAGAGAGAGGAACAGAGACAGAAGGAGAGATAAGGAGAGAGACAGAAAAAGATAGAGAGAGAAACCGAAGCAAAGATAGAGACAGAGACAGAGAGCAGAGAGGGACAGAGACACACAGAGAGAGAGAGAGAGAGAGCGAGATCGAGCGAGGAATGAAGAGAGAGAAAGGATGACAAGACCTGACCGGTTGGGGGGAGGAAGAAGGTAATAATGGCCGAAAATTAGATTATTATAATCTAGCTCGTACTCAGCTTAGCACGTAAGGGTACGTAGGGTTCCGCTGATAGACTACACACACCATAGTGTTTTATTATATAAGAGGATTTGCATCAAAAGGGAAATACTAGCACAGTCATCTTTAGTGTTTTTTATTAACATTTTTTTCATATTCGTTGATAGCTCAAATCCTGATTGTGTTAGTTAAGCAACATTGTATCCATTGTAAATATCATCTTCTGGTGTCGAACGTGATATTTTCCAAGCAAAGAATGTTCGGGTAAATTTCTTTTTTAACAGCACATCACATCCTTCTCAAAACGATTTTGATTTTCTTTCTGCCCCACTGTGTGTCCGTGTCCGTGTGCATTGCTGGTAAATTTGAGGGCTGGGCCAGGCCGGTTTATAAGGAGTGACCCGGGCTGGGCCGGGCCGGCCCTATCATGTAACAAAGGGCCGGCCCGGCCCTTTGCCAGCCCTGTGTGCGTGTTTGCGTGTGTGCGTGTGTGCGTATGTGCGTGTGTGCCTGCGTGTGTGCGTGTGTGTTCGTGTGCATGTGTACGTTTGTATGTATGTGTGTATGTGTATGCGCGTGTGTGCGTGCGTGTTTGAGCGTATAGTGTATGTGTGTGTGGGAGTGTACATGTGAGTAAAATTGAAAAAAGAACGAAAATGAAATGCAATAACAAAATAGAAAAGAGCACTTGAACTATGTTTATTCTTTCACTAAATGCAGCCTGCAGGTGTTTTCCCTTTATTTCACATTCTCGACAATTAACTTTCAAAGATCTCGATGCCAGGTGAATCAGTTTTTGCGTCGTCTAGCGTTGCTGGAAATAGCCATTCTGACGCATCAAAAGTATTTCCGCTTGCTTTTTAATGACCCTGGTGTTTTGACTTTATGCCGTTGTTCATAGTTTGACACCATTTTCAAGATTTTGCGTCACACATTTATATTTTCTAATATAAAGATTACTTTAACCTAAATAGCTACATAATTCCTTATTATATATCCATATTATTTTTTGGGTAAATACCGGCTTTTCGTTATTTTCGTACAATAAGCATAAACTTTCGAACAACAAAATGAAAAAGTAAAGTCATAAAATACATTTATTTTCTATCAAGTCATACACGATTTAGACAAATGTCAATTCCCTGATTGTACGTATGAAACACACTACATTTTCAAAACACTCACAGTATTTGGCGATTTGCCAGCTGATTTTGATAAGACAATTAAAAAATTTTGTCCAATTGGCAAAAGGTCAAATCCGTTATCCCAATTCCTTTAATTTCTTCAAACTCAGTTGGAAAAAGCAGTTGAACAAAAATGATAGATGCAAACCTCCATTATCAATAAATTGAAGAGATTTCTGAAAATTTGTGAAAACTCAATTGAAAAACTTTTACTTTGAGAATTTTAATTTTGGATTATATTTCACCAGCAAGCGAAAAAGAATGTATCCCTGGGGAGTCAAACTCGGATATACAAATTTACAAATGAACCCACTCGACAATTTATATATTTAAACAAAAAACTCTCTAGTCGTCACCGCCCAAGGTGAAAATGCTTGAAATCCAGATTAATTTGTTTACTGGAACCTAATCTGCTCTGCCAGATGACAATCCGAAAGGGTTCAAACTTTTCCTCCTAATTTATGTCAAATTCGATTATTAGATTAATCATAACGTTAAAGGTTATGTCAAACACTTATGTCAAATAACAGAGGGCGGATTCGAACCCGGGGCGCGAGATTTGTAAGCGAGCACGTTGCCATTATGCTACGGGGTCTTCTGGCGCCAGTGGTAAGTAAATAACACAGCGCCGCCTACCTTACTTTAGCAGAGTGGTAACATCCTCGCTTACAAATCTAGCGATCCGTGTTCGAATTCTTTGAAATTTTGCCTTGCCTACTTTTAAACAACTCCATACACAATATAAATGCTATTGTGGCACCTCCTCTGGTCATGTTCAAGCACAATATTCAAACGAAAATGCCGTTTCTTTTGTATATAACTTTATTATTTGCAGAGACATCATTAATAGCCTAATTCAAACAGTTATTAAGTTAAACTTCCTGTCAGAAACATATATAGTTTACCTTTCTGGTGCAATTTGACTTTCCATGGTTACAAACTTCTGTATCTGGAATTCAGAAAATAATGAAGTAACTCGATTAGTCTAAATATACAACTGAAAACACTGCCACTCATTCTACTATTTGCATAAAAAACTGTATTCGTGGCCGCCCACGCGGCAAATACCTACTTTCCACATTTTAATTGCTTCCTTGAACCTAATCCTCTTATATCATCTGCCAGATGACATTTCCAAAGAGTTGAAACTTTGCCTCCTAATTTATGCCAAATTCGATTATTCGATTAACAATATTCTTAAAGGTTTGGTCAAACACTTACTCACATATTTTGTCTAAAGAAAACCATATTTTTGGATTTTCCGAGCATGTTCAAAATAAAACAATTTGACCAATCAAAATGATCTTTTTCCTTGTCGAGTTTGGGGAAAAGTTTCCTTTCAAAGGCAGTTTTTGACATGTTGTGGTGCAGATAAACTTGTACATACACGATTCACAAAGAAGAGTGAAATGTATTGCTTCAGAACACTTTTGCGCGTTTTTTTAGTCAAAGGTCGAAAAATTGAAAAAAGTGTTTCTTCAAACGCAAAATTTCAGTTTTTTGTCATTTCACAGTTTTTCGGTCCTGTGGGAAGAAAAACCCAAACTTATCGTTTTATAGGGACTAGATTTGGTTTATACAAGACTAAAGATACCCTTTACAAAATTTTTGACCAGTTTTTTAAAATTACAGTACCCTAGCGTAACCAAAGCCAAAAAATCGATAATGACCTAAAACATTCCAAATGACGTATATTGGTCCTAGGAAGGTCATTGACCAAGTTTGAGTTTTCTGAGACTATTAACTTTTTCCTAACTATAAGAATCACGTGGTCTTATTTTTCTCGAAAAACTTTGCACCAGGATAATCACAATCGAATTTGACCTTTTTCTAACCATTTATTCTGACAATGTTTAAATATTTTATGAAACGCCCTTTTCAATTCAATTTCCTTCGCCAGACAATTCCTTTCACTGCATATTTTATTTCTGGAATGGCGTGCAATCAACCGAACGAATGTTCAAGAATCCCCCGACGACTGCGGTTAATTGACAAGAATAGTGGAAATGTCATCGCACTTTAGGTGGTACATTTTGTGTTCTCTGGTTGCTTTTACTTATAATTTTAATATAATTATGTTTCGAAACCAATTGTTATATTAACCATGACGAAGCTTTAATTGAGACATTTGGTAGCTGCCTGTTACTTTGCTTGAGATCAGAGATGGGGAACCCCGTTTGTATCCTTTGTGCGCCTCTCTCTCCCTCCACACTCACATTCTCACACACTCACACACTCACACACTCACACACTCACACACTCACACACTCACACACTCACACACTCACACACTCACACACTCACACACTCACACACTCACACACTCACACACTCACACACTCACACACTCACACACTCACACACTCACACACTCACACACTCACACACTCACACACTCACACACTCACACACTCACACACTCACACACTCACACACTCACACACTCACACACTCACACACTCACACACTCACACACTCACACACTCACACACTCACACACTCACACACTCACACACTCACACACTCACACACTCACACACTCACACACTCACACACTCACACACTCACACACTCACACACTCACACACTCACACACTCACACACTCACACACTCACACACTCACACACTCACACACTCACACACTCACACACTCACACACTCACACACTCACACACTCACACACTCACACACTCACACACTCACACACTCACACACTCACACACTCACACACTCACACACTCACACACTCACACACTCACACACTCACACACTCACACACTCACACACTCACACACTCACACACTCACACACTCACACACTCACACACTCACACACTCACACACTCACACACTCACACACTCACACACTCACACACTCACACACTCACACACTCACACACTCACACACTCACAAACTCACACACTCACACACTCACACACTCACACACTCACACACTCACACACTCACACACTCACACACTCACACACTCACAAACTCACACACTCACACACTCACACACTCACACACTCACACACTCACACACTCACACACACTCACATCTTTTTTTCTTTTTGTCTCTCTCTCTGCTTCAACCTCTCTTTGTGTTTTTTAATTCAACATTTCAGATCCCAATGTCACTCTCTTCCATCCCAGTCTTCGAATGGTTCTGGATGTCCTTCGGAGCCCTCTCCGCCTCCACTCAATTTTTCCTCCTAATAATCATCATTTCTTCCATCCGACAGAAGAAAAACTCTTTCTTTGCGGGACCCTTTTTTACCATTTGCTGTATCCAGGTTACTTTATTCTTTTGATCTTAAAATGGCTATTTTTAGGGTTCTCACGAAATTATGATGTACTTCACAATAACATTTATGAACAGATTACGCAAATATTGTATAATTTACTACGCAGCTGAGGATAGAAATGTGATTGTTGAGTGGGAATATTATTGGTTCACTTTTCTGAAAACAACGCTTTACTTGGGACATGCACTTGTTGCTCTTAATCGATTTAGTGCATTCTATTTGACAAAACCGAATGCCTATGTAACGGTGAGTATGTGAGTATGTGAGTATGTGAGTATGTGAGTATGTGAGTATGTGAGTATGTGAGTATGTGAGTATGTGAGTATGTGAGTATGTGAGTATGTGAGTATGTGAGTATGTGAGTATGTGAGTATGTGAGTATGTGAGTATGTGAGTATGTGAGTATGTGAGTATGTGAGTATGTGAGTATGTGAGTATGTGAGTATGTGAGTATGTGAGTATGTGAGTATGTGAGTATGTGAGTATGGGAGTATGTGAGTGTGTGAGTGTGTGAGTATGTAAGGGAAAATTTTAAAATTTGATTTTCAGCTCTGGAGTCTTCGTAACATCGCTCTTTTTTACGTCGTTGGATATTCAATACCAATAATTCAAAGACTTATTTTTTACTGTTCTACCACTCATTTTCCTACAACCATTAAAAATGGAATGTACGGTTTTAAACCGCCTTCAGACACAGTAATTCCATTTTTTTCACTGAATACAATCAATTTTCAGATTGACAACTTAATTGACATAATTATGTGTTTATCTACAACTTGTCTTTGTATTTTCGCTTACTCCTGGTGTATTGTAGCTTCAAAGAAGAAGCTCGTCTTCCATACTAAATCAGCTGTAAGTTATATACTTCCACACAAAATATTTAAACGTTTTCCATACTTGATCTGCCAGAATTTTCGATAAACGTCTATTTTAGCGTCGAGACGTTGCTCTTCTCCGTTGTGCAGTGGTAACCTCACTTATGCTCCTTCCATCAGCAATTCGATCGACGCTGGCTCTAATCGGATCAATATCTGAGAACGAGGCTCTGATGACTTTTGCGGCCCGCTCAACGTAGGTTTTTCTATATTGCTGTTAGTGCAACGAGCTTAGTTGCATTGACATATCTAATTTTGCCCATGAATACAGGTCGGCTAAATTTGGGCCTACCCACCCCCCACCGAAACGAAAAGAAAATTTGCAAGGTGCGCCTTAGACCATCGTCATGGCGGCTGAGTAAAAAATCGTTTTTTACAAGAGTACAAGAGTCTGCGCGAGCTGCACACTATTTCCGCCTGCTTATGGCTTGTTTCCGAAAAACGGAACATGAATTGGCTATTTCTTAAAGGACTGCGGTCATTCAACGCCGCGTTCCTTTAGTTGTCTGCGAACTCCTCTTTTACAGTGCTCTTTCGCATGTTTTATTTTAATTCACTTCAGTGTTTCAAATCACGAGTGGTTAAATATGAGTGGAAATCAAGGTCGGAAATACAAAAAAAAATGAAAAGTTCAGAAAAAATAAGCAAAAACTCCAAAACTTGGACGTTTTTCTATTTTTCGGGCAAAAATATTTTCTCAATTGTAATTGCCCAATTACAAAAGTTCTAGAAAATGATATTCCCACAGCATAATTGAATTCGACCGTAATCAAGGGTATCTACCGTGAAACGGCTTTCGCGAATGAACATTGCCCGAAAGTGTCGAAGAAAAAATTGACCTACCAAAAGCGAACTTTTCTCTGATCAAATTGATGAAAATCATTCACTTTCAAAGGCAGATTTCTTAATGGGGCTCAGAAAAGTTAAAGATTTTGCTTTCTATGCGCAAAAAAGCGTAGAATTCACTGGTGTGAGTCCCACTCGAGCTGGACAAATTACAAAAGTGACATAGAGTTTTCATTCACTCCCAACTAACAAATTATGTATAACTTGACCAAAATAAGCAATTAATCTTGTTTTTTGCTTGGTTGGGTTACTGTAGCCCAGATTATCGGTGTCAAAACGGCAAAACTATATCTCAATTCAACGTGACCCAATTAAAAACTGTCAATTTTAAAAAGTTACCTAAATCAAATATAAACAACTTTGTAATTGATGACAAAACACAATATTAAGGTTTGCATTGCTAAAATGTGGAAAATATTAGCAAAAAGTAACTTTTTTTCGACATTTTTTGACCTGGCAAGTCTATGCCGCAAAAGTCTTAATAGCGACCACAATTAATTTATTTGCCACATTTTTTGCCATATTTTATCTTTTTTTCACCAAAAAATTTTAGGGCATGCCTTATCCTCAAAAATGGCCTTGAAGTGCGCGCCATCGGCTTTCGGCGCGCCCCTAATCGGCGCTGCGGCTCGAATATACTCCTCGCCCACGGACCTTTCCTAAAGTTTTGATGGCCTGCACATCTAACGCGCGAAATAGTGTGCAAGACAAAAAGCCGCTTGTTTAACGCTGCCGGCAAGGAAAGCTCGCTGGGCGATGAGTATATATAAATGCCTGGCGCACGCGGATTCTCGGCGCAACGCTTATTAGGGGCGCTTTCCACCCATATAGCGCACTTCAAGGCGATTTTTTGAGGATGAGGCATACCCTAAAATGTTTTGGTGAAAAAAATATAAAATTTGGCAAAAAATGTGGCAAATCTAATGAATATAGTCGCTTTTAAGACTTTTGCGATATAAACTCATCACTTCCAAAAATGTCAAAAAAGTCATTTTTCGCATACATATAATCATTTTAGCAATGAAAACTTTCATATTTTGTTTTGTAATTTTTTACAAAGTTATTTACCTTAAGTTTATCTAACTTTTTGTAATTGATTGTTTTTTAATTGGGTCACGTCGTAGTGAGATTTATAATTGCAGGCATGACATACACATACTGGGCTACAGTAACCCAGCAACCCCAAAAACGGTTTGTATCGTTTACTTTGGTCGTGTTGATCAAATTTTATCTATTTCATGTGAATCCGAAATAAAAAATTGGCCCATGTCACAAGACCCTCGAGTCTTATAAAAATTGCGTCTTAAATCTATGTGAAAACCCCACTTCCAATGATTTCGACTAAATAACAATAGGGGGAAGAGAGAGTTAACCGAATTTGAGCGGATTCTGAGAATACCATCTATCTTCTCTTCTTTAGGTCTAACATAACCGACACTTTGTACGTCTTCCAACCTTGGATGCTACTTTTGTCTTGCGGCCAACTGAGAAAGAAGTTCTTCTACATGGTTATTGGCAGATTCTCTTTAGTTGGAAATACTACCTCTGTTTCGTGGTCATTGTCAAGATAAACTCTTTGTAAAACATTGCTTTTTTCTTCCGAATTACAACATAATTATATAGTTCATTGCGAGTAGTCCTCACACTCACAAAAACATGTGAAAGCGGTTGAAACTTAGGAAGGACAAGCTCTGGAAGATTACCATGTTGAATTCTTTCTACAACTCAAACAGTTTTTATAAATAGCGCCATGCTGCACGTTTCACACCACGTCTTCGAAAGTGTTCCTATTTGTTTAGATGCACCCCGCAGGCATTTGTCCACCTGCTTCTCTGCAATGTAGCCAGTTTAAAAACCCGTGTGCAGTGGGAAACTTCACTCTACAGACATGGCCCGCTTCCTATCTCTTCTGGTGGTAGCTGTCTTTTCCTCTGCTCAAGCGGAAACTTACAAGAACCTTCAACGTAAGGCAGATTTGCAAGTTTTCAAAACTCTGTTAAGCTGCTATCAGTTCAATGTGTCCACCTGGCTTGGTTCCGATGAATAATGGATGCTGCCTCACTGCTGACATCATTGCTGGCGTTAAGTGCGAAGACAAGCTGCACCCTAAGACAGGCCAGTCCGACTGCCCACGAATGACTGCCTACTGCACACGCTCTCTCTATCTTGATCTGAGAGATCAGTGCCCCAAGACATGCGGCTTCTGCACTTCGATTGGAGTTCCTCCCAGCAGTAAGCCAAACTTTTTGGGGGACTGCTATGAATTTGTTCAGCTTGTGTGGACAAGACAAACCCTCTGACTCCCGGACTGTCTGACTGCCCCAGGATGGCTGCATACTGTAACCGCGCTGACTACGCAGCTCTGATGAGAGATCAGTGCCCCAAGACATGCGGCTTCTGTTGAAATGATAGAGAATTTGGGTTTCAAAAAGTTAATGGTAGATTCTGCGGTTGATTATAAAGGTTGATCAGGAAGACCACGCTGCGGTAACAGTTTTGACGACACACACACATACACACACATATACACATAGAAATCCACACACTCACTTTCATATACTCACATTGGTACAATCACATTGACACACTCACTAACATTCACACACTCACATATTCAAACTCACACTCATACACCAGCATACACTGAAATAACCACACTCGCATTCGGACACTCACACATTCACGCTCAAATACTCACATTGACACACTTACATTTATTCACTTAACTCACATATACACACTAGCATTCATACACTAACGTACTCACACACTCCCAATCGTACACTCACACACTCACAGTCACGCACTCACATTCAGACGCTCACAACCACATACTCTCAGTTACTCACTCACATCTATACACTCGTACACTTACTTTTATACACTCACACGTACCTGTAATGTACTAAACACCCCTCCTCTAACTTCAATTTTGAAAACAATTAGAAAAAGAACTGATAAAGAAGCCAACATCCAACTGAGTGTATCCAATAATACAGTAAGTGCTAAAGTGATAAAAAGGCGTTTCATTGTTTCCCCTCAATGCAGGTTTTTTTCCTTTCTGAAGGTATAAGAATATTCGAGTATAGAAAGAATTTTTCAGATATTTCACACAAAGCGACGAAAAAGAAGCACATTTTTACGATCCTTTGGTAACATTTTGAGTTGAAGAGTTCTAACTTACTTTTTATCGTCATTGTGAAAAAATGCCAATGTTATCACAAATGCTGTATAGCAAACGGGGAAAACAGAAAAGGCTAGAGCTAATAAGAGCTTGTAGCTTTTGAGTTTCACGTAACTAAAATTTCATTCTAATTTGAAGGAAAGCGAATTTTACAGCACTGGTATCCAAACTGCAATTAGTCGCTCAACTCCTAACATTAGGTAGAGAGGGTTTACTATAATTGTTCCCGTGATTGGAATACCCATTAGGTATAGACATTGAGCCTAAACTTTACATTGTGAGGATTTCAAGCGCGCTTTTTTGTGTGCGTTTGCCGTGTGCGTTTGCGTGTGCGTTTGCATGTGCGTTTGCATGTGCGTTTGCGTGTGCGTTTGCGTGTGCGTTTGCCGTGTGCGTTTGCGTGTGCGTTTGCGTGTGCGTTTGCGTGTGCGTTTGCGTGTGCGTTTGCATGTGCGTTTGCATGTGCGTTTGCGTGTGCGTTTGCGTGTGCGTTTGCCGTGTGCGTTTGCGTGTGCGTTTGCGTGTGCGTTTGCGTGTGCGTTTGTGTGTGCGTTTGCGTTTGCGTTTGCGTGTGCGTTTGCGTGTGCGTGTGCGTTTGCGTGTGCGTTTGCGTGTGCGTTTGCGTGTGCGTTTGCGTGTGCGTTTGCGTGTGCGTTTGCATGTGCGTTTGCATGTGCGTTTGCGTGTGCGTTTGCGTGTGCGTTTGCGTTGTGCGTTTGCGTGTGCGTTTGCCGTGTGCGTTTGCGTGTGCGTTTGCCGTGTGCGTTTGCGTGTGCGTTTGCGTGTGCGTTTGCGTGTGCGTTTGCGTGTGCGTTTGCGTGTGCGTTTGCGTGTGCGTTTGCGTGTGCGTTTGCGTGTGCGTTTGCGTGTGCGTTTGCGTGTGCGTTTGCGTGTGCGTTTGCGTGTGCGTTTGCGTGTGCGTTTGCGTGTGCGTTTGCGTGTGCGTTTGCGTGTGCGTTTGCGTGTGCGTTTGCGTGTGCGTTTGCGTGTGCGTTTGCGTGTGTGTATTCATTGTGCCGTTAAAAACGACCTGTTTCATCTCCAGAGGGAAAATAAGCATGATTATTTTTGGCATTTGGGAAACCAACAAAAGTACATCAGCCGCTGCTGTCGCCACCATGAGGTAGTTGAAAACAGAATGTATAGCCGTCGCCAAATTGGAATCATGCCAATAACATTAGAATGTCCCAGCGATCCTCTGTTGATATTGAAATTCGTAGTCTAATCAGTAGACGACAGAGCATGATTTGCACATTTCCGCAATTAACATAAGATTTCATTTTGGCGACAACTATACCAAACGACACTTTATCATTCCAGCAAAGCAGCAATTTATCAATGGCTTCCATATTGCAATCAGTCGATCAATTTCCAGCATTAGGTAGAGAGGGTTTACTATAATTGTTCCCATCATTGGGATACCAATTAGATGAAGACATTCAGTCTGAATATATAATTTGTGTGAGTGTGTGAGTGTGTGAGTATGTGAGTGTGGGAGTGTGTGAGTGTGTGAGTGTGTGAGTGTGTGAGTGTGTGAGTGTGTGAGTGTGTGAGTGTGTGAGTGTGTGAGTGTGTGAGTGTGTGAGTGTGTGAGTGTGTGAGTGTGTGAGTGTGTGAGTGTGTGAGTGTGTGAGTGTGTGAGTGTGTGAGTGTGTGAGTGTGTGAGTGTGTGAGTGTGTGAGTGTGTGAGTGTGTGAGTGTGTGAGTGTGTGAGTGTGTGAGTGTGTGAGTGTGTGAGTGTGTGAGTGTGTGAGTGTGTGAGTGTGTGAGTGTGTGAGTGTGTGAGTGTGTGAGTGTGTGAGTGTGTGAGTGTGTGAGTGTGTGAGTGTGTGAGTGTATGAGTGTGTGAGTGTGTGAGTTTGTGAGTGTGTGAGTGTGTGAGTGTGTGAGTGTGTGAGTGTGTGAGTGTATGAGTGTAACGTTGCTTTGCTTAACGTTGGAACATCTGACGCGTCCCAACATTGTTTTGTTAACGATGGGACATCTGACGTGTTAACGTTGCTTTGTTTAACGTTGGGACATCTGACGTGTCCCAACATTGTTTTGTTAACGATGGGACATCTGACGTATCTCAACGTTGCTTTGTTTAACGTTGGGACATCTGACGTGTTAACGTTGCTTTGTTTAACGTTGGGACATCTGACGTGTTAACGTTGCTTTGTTTAACGTTGGGACATCTGATGTGTCCCAACGTTGCTTTGCTTAACGTTGGAACATCTGACGCGTCCCAACATTGTTTTGTTAACGATGGGACATCTGACGTGTTAACGTTGCTTTGTTTAACGTTGGAACATCTGACGCGTCCCAACATTGTTTTGTTAACGATGGGACATCTGACGTGTTAACGTTGCTTTGTTTAACGTTGGGACATCTGACGTGTTAACGTTGCTTTGTTTAACGTTGGGACATCTGATGTGTCCCAACATTGTTTTGTTAACATTGGGACATCTGACGTGTCCCAACGTTGCTTTGCTTAACGTTGGAACATCTGACGCGTCCCAACATTGTTTTGTTAACGATGGGACATCTGACGTGTTAACGTTGCTTTGTTTAACGTTGGGACATCTGACGCGTCCCAACATTGTTTTGTTAACGATGGGACATCTGACGTGTTAACGTTGCTTTGTTTAACGTTGGGACATCTGATGTGTCCCAACGTTGCTTTGCTTAACGTTGGAACATCTGACGCGTCCCAACATTGTTTTGTTAACGATGGGACATCTGACGTGTTAACGTTGCTTTGTTTAACGTTGGAACATCTGACGCGTCCCAACATTGTTTTGTTAACGATGGGACATCTGACGTGTTAACGTTGCTTTGTTTAACGTTGGGACATCTGACGTGTTAACGTTGCTTTGTTTAACGTTGGGACATCTGACGTGTTAACGTTGCTTTGTTTAACGTTGGGACATCTGACGTGTTAACGTTGCTTTGTTTAACGTTGGGACATCTGACGTGTCCCAACGTTGCTTTGTTCAACATTGGGACATCTGACGTGTCCCAACATTGTTTTGTTAACGATGGGACATCTGACGTATCTCAACGTTGCTTTGTTTAACGTTGGGACATCTGACGTGTTAACGTTGCTTTGTTTAACGTTGGGACATCTGACGTGTTAACGTTGCTTTGTTTAACGTTGGGACATCTGACGTGTTAACGTTGCTTTGTTTAACGTTGGGACATCTGACGTGTTAACGTTGCTTTGTTTAACGTTGGGACATCTGACGTGTCCCAACGTTGCTTTGTTCAACATTGGGACATCTGACGTGTCCCAACATTGTTTTGTTAACGATGGGACATCTGACGTATCTCAACGTTGCTTTGTTTAACGTTGGGACATCTGACGTGTTAACGTTGCTTTGTTTAACGTTGGGACATCTGACGTGTTAACGTTGCTTTGTTTAACGTTGGGACATCTGACGTGTCCCAACGTTGCTTTGTTCAACATTGGGACATCTGACGTGTCCCAACATTGTTTTGTTAACGATGGGACATCTGACGTATCTCAACGTTGCTTTGTTTAACGTTGGGACATCTGACGTGTTAACGTTGCTTTGTTTAACGTTGGGACATCTGACGTGTTAACGTTGCTTTGTTTAACGTTGGGACATCTGACGTGTTAACGTTGCTTTGTTTAACGTTGGGACATCTGACGTGTTAACGTTGCTTTGTTTAACGTTGGGACATCTGACGTGTCCCAACGTTGCTTTGTTCAACATTGGGACATCTGACGTGTCCCAACATTGTTTTGTTAACGATGGGACATCTGACGTATCTCAACGTTGCTTTGTTTAACGTTGGGACATCTGACGCGTCCCAACATTGTTTTGTTAACGATGGGACATCTGACGTGTTAACGTTGCTTTGTTTAACGTTGGGACATCTGACGTGTTAACGTTGCTTTGTTTAACGTTGGGACATCTGACGTGTTAACGTTGCTTTGTTTAACGTTGGGACATCTGACGTGTTAACGTTGCTTTGTTTAACGTTGGGACATCTGACGTGTCCCAACGTTGCTTTGTTCAACATTGGGACATCTGACGTGTCCCAACATTGTTTTGTTAACGATGGGACATCTGACGTATCTCAACGTTGCTTTGTTTAACGTTGGGACATCTGACGTGTTAACGTTGCTTTGTTTAACGTTGGGACATCTGACGTGTTAACGTTGCTTTGTTTAACGTTGGGACATCTGACGTGTTAACGTTGCTTTGTTTAACGTTGGGACATCTGACGTGTTAACGTTGCTTTGTTTAACGTTGGGACATCTGACGTGTCCCAACGTTGCTTTGTTCAACATTGGGACATCTGACGTGTCCCAACATTGTTTTGTTAACGATGGGACATCTGACGTATCTCAACGTTGCTTTGTTTAACGTTGGGACATCTGACGTGTTAACGTTGCTTTGTTTAACGTTGGGACATCTGACGTGTTAACGTTGCTTTGTTTAACGTTGGGACATCTGACGTGTCCCAACGTTGCTTTGTTCAACATTGGGACATCTGACGTGTCCCAACATTGTTTTGTTAACGATGGGACATCTGACGTATCTCAACGTTGCTTTGTTTAACGTTGGGACATCTGACGTGTTAACGTTGCTTTGTTTAACGTTGGGACATCTGACGTGTTAACGTTGCTTTGTTTAACGTTGGGACATCTGACGTGTTAACGTTGCTTTGTTTAACGTTGGGACATCTGACGTGTTAACGTTGCTTTGTTTAACGTTGGGACATCTGACGTGTCCCAACGTTGCTTTGTTCAACATTGGGACATCTGACGTGTCCCAACATTGTTTTGTTAACGATGGGACATCTGACGTATCTCAACGTTGCTTTGTTTAACGTTGGGACATCTGACGCGTCCCAACATTGTTTTGTTAACGATGGGACATCTGACGTGTTAACGTTGCTTTGTTTAACGTTGGGACATCTGACGTGTTAACGTTGCTTTGTTTAACGTTGGGACATCTGACGTGTTAACGTTGCTTTGTTTAACGTTGGGACATCTGACGTGTTAACGTTGCTTTGTTTAACGTTGGGACATCTGACGTGTCCCAACGTTGCTTTGTTCAACATTGGGACATCTGACGTGTCCCAACATTGTTTTGTTAACGATGGGACATCTGACGTATCTCAACGTTGCTTTGTTTAACGTTGGGACATCTGACGCGTCCCAACATTGTTTTGTTAACGATGGGACATCTGACGTGTTAACGTTGCTTTGTTTAACGTTGGGACATCTGACGTGTTAACGTTGCTTTGTTTAACGTTGGGACATCTGACGTGTTAACGTTGCTTTGTTTAACGTTGGGACATCTGACGTGTTAACGTTGCTTTGTTTAACGTTGGGACATCTGACGTGTTAACGTTGCTTTGTTTAACGTTGGGACATCTGACGTGTCCCAACGTTGCTTTGTTCAACATTGGGACATCTGACGTGTCCCAACATTGTTTTGTTAACGATGGGACATCTGACGTATCTCAACGTTGCTTTGTTTAACGTTGGGACATCTGACGCGTCCCAACATTGTTTTGTTAACGATGGGACATCTGACGTGTTAACGTTGCTTTGTTTAACGTTGGGACATCTGACGTGTTAACGTTGCTTTGTTTAACGTTGGGACATCTGACGTGTTAACGTTGCTTTGTTTAACGTTGGGACATCTGACGTGTTAACGTTGCTTTGTTTAACGTTGGGACATCTGACGTGTTAACGTTGCTTTGTTTAACGTTGGGACATCTGACGTGTCCCAACGTTGCTTTGTTCAACATTGGGACATCTGACGTGTCCCAACATTGTTTTGTTAACGATGGGACATCTGACGTATCTCAACGTTGCTTTGTTTAACGTTGGGACATCTGACGCGTCCCAACATTGTTTTGTTAACGATGGGACATCTGACGTGTTAACGTTGCTTTGTTTAACGTTGGGACATCTGACGTGTTAACGTTGCTTTGTTTAACGTTGGGACATCTGACGTGTTAACGTTGCTTTGTTTAACGTTGGGACATCTGACGTGTTAACGTTGCTTTGTTTAACGTTGGGACATCTGACGTGTTAACGTTGCTTTGTTTAACGTTGGGACATCTGACGTGTCCCAACGTTGCTTTGTTCAACATTGGGACATCTGACGTGTCCCAACATTGTTTTGTTAACGATGGGACATCTGACGTATCTCAACGTTGCTTTGTTTAACGTTGGGACATCTGACGCGTCCCAACATTGTTTTGTTAACGATGGGACATCTGACGTGTTAACGTTGCTTTGTTTAACGTTGGGACATCTGACGTGTTAACGTTGCTTTGTTTAACGTTGGGACATCTGACGTGTTAACGTTGCTTTGTTTAACGTTGGGACATCTGACGTGTTAACGTTGCTTTGTTTAACGTTGGGACATCTGACGTGTTAACGTTGCTTTGTTTAACGTTGGGACATCTGACGTGTCCCAACGTTGCTTTGTTCAACATTGGGACATCTGACGTGTCCCAACATTGTTTTGTTAACGATGGGACATCTGACGTATCTCAACGTTGCTTTGTTTAACGTTGGGACATCTGACGCGTCCCAACATTGTTTTGTTAACGATGGGACATCTGACGTGTTAACGTTGCTTTGTTTAACGTTGGGACATCTGACGTGTTAACGTTGCTTTGTTTAACGTTGGGACATCTGACGTGTCCCAACGTTGCTTTGTTCAACATTGGGACATCTGACGTGTCCCAACATTGTTTTGTTAACATTGGGACATCTGACGTGTCCCAACGTTGCTTTGCTTAACGTTGGAACATCTGACGCGTCCCAACATTGTTTTGTTAACGATGGGACATCTGACGTGTTAACGTTGCTTTGTTTAACGTTGGGACATCTGACGTGTTAACGTTGCTTTGTTTAACGTTGGGACATCTGACGTGTCCCAACGTTGCTTTGTTCAACATTGGGACATCTGACGTGTTAACGTTGCTTTGTTTAACGTTGGGACATCTGACGTGTCCCAACGTTGCTTTGTTCAACATTGGGACATCTGACGTGTTAACGTTGCTTTGTTTAACGTTGGGACATCTGACGTGTTAACGTTGCTTTGTTTAACGTTGGGACATCTGATGTGTTAACGTTGCTTTGTTTAACGTTGGGACATCTGACGTGTTAACGTTGCTTTGTTTAACGTTGGGACATCTGACGTGTTAACGTTGCTTTGTTTAACGTTGGGACATCTGACGTGTTAACGTTGCTTTGTTTAACGTTGGGACATCTGACGTGTCCCAACGTTGCTTTGTTCAACATTGGGACATCTGACGTGTCCCAACATTGTTTTGTTAACGATGGGACATCTGACGTATCTCAACGTTGCTTTGTTTAACGTTGGGACATCTGACGTGTTAACGTTGCTTTGTTTAACGTTGGGACATCTGACGTATCTCAACGTTGCTTTGTTTAACGTTGGGACATCTGACGTGTCCCAACGTTACTTTGTTTAAAGTTGGGACATCTGATGTGTCCCAACGTTGTTTTGTTAACGTTGGGACATCTGACGTGTCCCAATTCAAAAAAATTGTATATTCAGAGTGGGCAAGCCACACGAAACCCCAAAAAATGTAGTTGCAATTAAACTCTTTATTTTTTCAACCCGAGAGTTTCGGAACGACAGCCAAAGTTTGGGTTCCAGTAAAGCAAAGAATTATTTGTATAGCGTTGAAAACAAAAACAATCACGCGAAACGAAAAAAAAAGAAAGAAAACAGTGACACATTAACAAAAATCGTGGCTTCGGCTAGGGACCGCAGACCATAGTTTAAAAATTGTTTTCCCGCTTTTTAGTGACAATTTTCCATCAGATAATACTCAAACTTAAACTTTTTCTTTTAACACTTTGAAATTTCATTTACAACGAAGCGAGATATCTCGCTTTGAATGGCCGAAATTTTGTTTCGTTTCTGCATTAGAGCCATGGTTGGGATGGGCCTGTCTGAGCGAGGGCACAGTTTCTGCTAAACAACGGACACAAAGTGGCTTTATTGTAAAACCACTGTTTTTGAGAAATTTTGGCATTATTCACGTATTACAAAGATTTTTCATATTTTTCTCGTATTTATGAAACCAGAATCACCTCTAACATGATAAAAATACACGTTTAATTGGCCTCGGGCAAAATACGGCCATTGACAATGGAGCGCGCTTTTGGCAGTGGAGCGCGAAAGTTGTCCGTAATAAGATTAAAATTCCATTTTTAAATAATGATTGTGAACGATGGGGAGGATGGAAATTGCGTTTTTTATTCTTAAAATATAGAAAAATACGTTATTTGTCCAAATAATTTTGTCTCTTAAGTGCTCCGCACTTGGTTTGTTTGTATTTCGGCGGGAACTGAAATCTTGCTAAAAGTGATACTTAGTAAAACTCTATTTATTTCAACTTTCTTGTTTTCCCGCTTGTTTTGTTTATTGGTTTTGAAGGTAAACAGTATTTAGAAGGTTTCTAAAGGGATTTTGGGTACTTAACTGCTACCCCTGACGAAAGATAGGCCGCCAAAGTTGAAATATCGCGACAACTTTTTTCGGGGAGAATGGATTTTTGATTTTATTGCTTTATTTTGTGTAACATGTAGTACTGAGCATAATAGTCAAGATCACTTGAGTGCTCCCGACCTGACTTGGAAATTATGGCCATAAAACGAAGAAAAAAGCGTTTTTCTGCTCAACAGTGATGGAGTTTGGTGTTTTAACCTGTTCCATCGTTTTTGTCGTGTGATTTTACTTAGTATTCCGTTTTTGAAATAGACGATTTCATAAAAATACGCGCGTAGGCCATTCAAACCATATTTTCTTAGCATTTCGGGCTGCCTGCGCGGAGGCCGCCTTTGCGGTCCCTAGCTTCGGCGGGACTCAACACCCCTAGTCCTTTAAGAAATGGACCAAAAACCGTTCTTCATTTTGTAAACGCACAATAAACTTGTTTTGCAACTTCTATTCAGATTTTGTGTCATATTAGAGTTCCAGAGAAATTTTCGGTGGACAACGCATCAAACATCCGTGTTGCAAACTTGTATTCTGAATAATACTGTTTAAAAATGCAAAAAATTTGTATTTAAGCGGCAGTAGGGGTGTACAGCAGCCTCATGTTTGAAAACACCGTTTTTTCACAGCAGCATCCTTGTTTTTCTTTCCTTATAATTGTATTATTTATTTTTTTTAAATAGAAAAATGCAAGTTCTTTTCGTGTTCACCTTGCTCCTCTTTGCCCTGGTCGACCAGACAAGTGCACCATAGACGTTTGCACTAGGCTTTGTCATCAGGTTTCTCTATTTACTTTTTAAAAAATCTTTATTGAAATGTTTAGGTGTTCAATGACGGAAGAGTTTTTACGGGACTTTGTCTCTCCGAAACAGAGTGCCAATGCAACGAAGTGAACGTGAATCTTGGCTGAAGGCTTGAAGATTCCTTCCGGTTACCATGATTCCCGCGAACGACATTTTACGGATACAATTATAATAAAGAACATACATACCGTAAAGGAAATTTGTATTCACCCCTCTTTCTGTAATATGTAGGAACCAGCGCCAACGCTGGCTGGGGCGCTTCGCCCACCAGACTCCTTTTAGCGTTAACTACGCTGAAGTTTTCGTTCTTCTATTGCGAAATCCTAATGCGCTATATAAGTTTTTGTTTTCATATATATCAACATATTGAACAAAGAACTCCATTTTATCGCATTTTGTGCCAAACGCCAATCGATAAATCCTACGATTTTTCAATTTGGTCATAGTTTCAGAATCGGCCCAAATTTGGTCAATAACCTTCTTAGTACCAATGTGCGATATTTTGAAATCCTTAGCTGAATATCGATTTATTGACCAGGGTTACGGTTGGGTACTGTAATTTTGTAAAAAGAGTCAAAATTATTGGAAACAGGGGTTTTCTAGGATTTTTAGTCTTAGGCATACAAAATCTAATCCTTGAAACGCGATAAGTTTGTGTTTTTCCGCAGAAGACCCAAAAACGTGAAAAAAGTCGAAAGTTACGTTCGCAAATGTGTGAGTGTGTGTCTGAGTGTGTGAGTGCGTGAGTGTGTCAGTGTGTGAATAGACTCATGTTTCTTTTTAATTTTGAAGACAGGCAGACAGACCGAGAAAAGAGATACAAAGAGACAGACAGAGAGACATGCAGAGACACAAAAAGACAGACAAAGAAAGGCAGAGAGGCAGAATGAGATACCGAGACACAGTGACAGAGAGATAGAGACAGAGAGACAGAGAGACAGATAGACAGAGAGACAGAGAGACAAAGAGACAGAGAGACAGAGAGACAGAGAGACAGAGAGACAAAGAGACAGAGAGACAGAGAGATACAGACACAGACACAGACACAGCGAGACAGGCAGAGACAGACAGACAGACAGACAGAGAGAGAGAGAGCGACCGAAAGAGAGACAGGAGGAGGGAAAGAAAGGAGAACTGATCGGATCGCGAGAAATGGAAAGAAGGAGTGAAAGAGAATGAACTGGGCTTTGTTCACGTAAATGTCACGTAACAGACGGAAAGCAAATCATTAACCGACCGATTCATCTTATCAATCTGGCAAAGTGAACACACACATACATACAGAAACCGCATCGTTTTATTATAAGGGATTATGTATTTTTACAAAAAAGCTTTCCAGAAATGGTTCCTGAGCCTTTACTACATTTTTGTATTCGTATCTTAGATTGGATGTTATTTAGCTAACATATTAATACAAAAATACTTTTTTCTATCCAATGCATTCAATTTAGATAAGAAATTCGCTTAAGAGCGGGTAAGCCTTATATTTTTTTAATTGTTCAAATATTATGTATTTTTCAGTTCACGATGATGGAACTATATCCCGCCTTTTTCACGTATTTCGTGGTAACAATTGCTGGTATTTTGGGAAACGTTGTGCTAATTATTGCAATGATCAAATCTCGAATGATTAACAATGTTTTCAATCATTTGCTTGTGGCTACTTCCGTTGCGGATACGCTAATGCTTGTTCCACCGATTATCAATATGTTCATTTTGCTCTTCCAGATACAAATTACACAGGTTTCTGTTAGTTTTAAGCAATTCACTTTGTCTGACGCACGAGTACAATTTATCGTTAGTGTGCTCCTGAATAATTATACAAGGGATTTTAAATTGAACCTTATGAAAAGTCATATTGATCGAAAAATGACAAAAGAATAGAAAAAAAAGGAGGTAGGTTGGGACCTCCATATGGCCTCATTTGTGTCAAGAGCGCCATCTGCGAATGGTTTCCTCTCAATGAAAATGTAGCATAGTCAGTATTTTGGGCACTAATGATGTTCGCCGAAGGCAAAGCCTATTTTTGGCTTCAGGCTCACTTGGGTGAACAGGTCTAGGCTCTCAAGGGTGTCTTACCAAGGCTCTACAGGCTATCAAGGGACTTAAAGGGCTCGTAAGGGGCCTTTTCAAAATCGCATGCTAATGAAGACTTGGCAGGCATTTTGCGCACGGCCGTAGTCTGGAGTGGTGTTCGGAAAAATTATTTCAATTGAAATGGCTCGATTAGCATACGTTCCATTTCCAATCAGAAAAGGCCCCTTACGGGCCCTTTAATGTAACGCCATCTACGCCAAAATGTGAATTTTGCCGGTATTTCCGGGCCTTCAGAGAACCGGGTGGACCAGCCGGACCCTGAGGGAAAAGCTTGTAAGAGTTTTCTAAACAATAAAAAAGTTCCTGGCTCTCCTGGTCGCCCGGGCTTTCCGGAGATACCCACAAGACCGGTCGTTCCAGGCAGACCTCAGTTGCAGGAACATACACAAACACACAGACACAGACACACACAGACACACAGACACACACAGACACACAGACACACAGACACACAGACACACAGACACACAGACACACAGACACACAGACACACAGACACACAGACACACAGACACACAGACACACAGACACACAGACACACAGACACACAGACACACAGACACACAGACACACAGACACACAGACACACAGACACACAGACACACAGACACACAGACACACAGACACACAGACACACAGACACACAGACACACAGACACACAGACACACAGACACACAGACACACAGACACACAGACACACAGACACACAGACACACATACACACAGACACACAGACACACACACAACACACACCTAGTTGTTCACACGTATCACATTTTTAGGCTCAGTGTCTGTATGTCATCGGTATCCCAATAACTGGAACGATTGCGGCCAACGTACTCTATCTAATGTTGGCTATCGATCGGTTTATTTCAATTTGGAAACCTCTGCTGTAAATTTTATGTTCATTCTCAATAAATATGGGTTTTCAGGCACTTGAAAATGAATAATGGCAGCATTATAGTTGTAGTATTTTTTTCGTCGTTGCCAACTTGCTACACAATTTTTATCATGCTCACGGCTGTTTTAAGCAAGGATGATTCGACGTTTGTCAAATTAAATTGATAAAATTCCTTTTTTTACCGTTTAGAATCATATCCACGTGTACATTTTACGTGGCTTTGGGCTTAACAGCTAAAAACTATTTTCTTTACTCGGCTATTTTATTCAACATAGCGGTTTTACCTCTTTACATCTCAATCGGGATAAATCTACATAATCGTCTATCAAGTTAGGGTTTATAAGAAAATGACATTTATCCCTTAAGGTGAAAAAATGAAACGTATGTTCATTACAATCGCCCTTACTGTGTTTTTAAACACGTTTAGTTGGTTGCTATGTTCATTATTATCCTTGTACATCATCATTTTCAAAATTCACACTACCGCAACTGCGGTTTCAACGCTTCAGGTTTTTCTTTTTTTCTTTTTTGAGTGGTTGTATAAAAATGCAAAGGGGATAGCAGAGACGACCTGACCGCGACGCGACCACCCCCCCCCGCGTGGATTAGAGCGCGAATTTTTGAAACAACGGGGAAACGGTGCTATATAAGAGTCAAACGTTGAATTTTTTTCAACCTTTTTTGGCGTCTAACTTTTTTCAAACTATAGAGATCGTTTTTGACGATAACTAAATATAGCTATCGATTCAATATGCTAGTTTTACTGAAGATTGAGAATATTTACAGTTATAGCTGTCGCCAAATGGGAATCATGCCAATAAAATTAGAATGTTCCAGTGATCCTCTGTTGACATTGAAATTTGTAGTCTCATCAGTAGACGACAGAGCATCATTTGCACATTTTCGCAATTAGCATATGATTTCATTTTGGCGACAGCTATACATGGGGTGGAATACCGTACTCCAACCGAAAAATCGATAATCGATTTTCATTTCTTATGTCCTAGGTAACGTATACACCATTTATGGGTTAATGGGTTTGATTCGACTGCTTTGAGTTTTTCTGCCAAGGAGTAAATTGTTACATTCGTCTTAAAAGTCATATATTATTTAAAAATAGAATCAGAAATCAGTCAATGAACTCGATTTTACGATTGAGTTTTTTGCACGTGTTGCCTTAGGCGCAAACAAGATTTAAAAGATGAGGTCACGAGAAATGGCAGTCTACCTGAGCGGCCGCAGGCCGCCCACGAAGGGGTCGCAGGCCGCCTACATTAGCGGCCAAAAGCCATCGAGCCCAGAAGGCGATGACCCGCCTAGCGAGGCTTCGGCTTCTGGTAAATCAATAACCCAAGCCTGTATTGTTCCATATTTGACCCGAGGTTTCCACATATGTAAATATGCACATATTCCCACATATGTAAATTGTTCTTCAGCGTTCTTCAACGTTTATTACCTTAGGCATTAACACATTTTAATTTGAACTGGAAAGATTTACGGCTAACTGAGTCTTTTTCAAAAGGTTTTCAGATATACGTAGGCTTACTCGCCAATTTGGCCAGTGCTTCTAGCCCATATATTTATTATACGCGAATGTAAGTGTTGAATTTGGTTTGAAACTGGAGATGCAAGTTTTCAGAGAAGACTATCGAAAAGCAATGAGAAATGTGTTTGGCTTGAAGCAAGCATCTACAACACTTGTTACCCGAAAAAATACGGTTGGAGCAGTCAACACCCAATAGTAAAGCTTGTTTGAATGAGTATAAAATTTTTAAAATAATGGTGCGCAATTTGTAACTAACAAACTGATTTACAGCACACACACACACACACACACACACACACACACACACAATATTCTGACTTTAGCTTTGGTTAATTGTGTTCTATGGTTCAAATCCGCTGTTTCGTTATATTTCTAGATGATCTCCAATTATACGACCATTCATTTTGTGTGTGCCGTCTGCTGAAGGCCGTACACAAAATGGGTTCTTGATTCTTCAATGCGTTTTTGTTTTCCTGACTGAGCGATCCTTTTTGAATCAAAACGACTTAAAGAATTCACTGAAACTAAAAGAAATGATCGAACTTCTCCCGACTGTTTTTCTGTACATAATTGTGACAGTTGTTGGTATCTTTGGAAACGTTTTGCTAATTATTGCAATGGTTAAATCCCGAATGATGAATAGTACTTTTAACTATTTGATCTTGGCTGCTGCCGTGGCGGATGCTTTTTTGCTTGTATCCCAGCTTGCGAAGATTACTATGATGTTCCATTTGATGGAGATGACGCAGGTCAGTTTTTGGGTTCAGGATACATACGCACACTCACACACTCACACACTCACACACTCACACACTCACACACTCACACACTCACACACTCACACACTCACACACTCACACACTCACACACTCACACACTCACACACTCACACACTCACACACTCACACACTCACACACTCACACACTCACACACTCACACACTCACACACTCACACACTCACACACTCACACACTCACACACTCACACACTCACACACTCACACACTCACACACTCACACACTCACACACTCACACACTCACACTCACACACTCACACACTCACACTATCACACACTCACACACTCACACACTCACACACTCACACACTCACACACTCACACACTCACACACTCACACACTCACACACTCACACACTCACACACTCACACACTCACACACTCACACACTCACACACTCACACACTCACACACTCACACACTCACACACTCACACACTCACACACTCACACACTCACACACTCACACACTCACACTCACACACTCACACACTCACACACTCACACACTCACACACTCACACACTCACACACTCACACTCACACACTCACACTCTCACACTCACACACTCACACTCTCACACACTTAGGCTCAGTGCTTATACATCATTGGTGTTCCAATTAGTGGAACAATAATAGTTCTTCCTTTATATCTAATGTTAGGAATTGATCGATTCATTTCTGTCTGGAAACCCATGCTGTAAAGTATAATTTCATTTCCAAAAATACCAAATTTTCAGTTATATTAAAATGAATGGTGGAAAAATCTTACCACCGGTCTTATTTGCCATTTTCCTGATTTTATACACAATGCTCATAATGTTAACGGCCTTTTTGACGAGAGATGATACAAAGTAAGTGAAAAAAATTTGATAAAACAATTGTTTTTCTTTAGAATTATAACGATTTGTGCATTTTACGTAGCCTTGGGCTTACCCACCGAACTGTATTTCTCTACTCGTCTGTTTTGATCAACGTTGCAGTTTTACCACTTTATATTTCAATCTGGGTAATTCTGCACAGACGTCTATCAAGTTAGAATTTTTTAAAATATTAAAACTAGTTTCAATTAGGTGAAAAAATGAAACGCTTGTTCATAACAATAGCTCTCACAATATTTTTTAACACGATTAGCTCGTTTCTGTGTTCTTCGATATCCTTGTTTCTTTTTATTTTCCAAGTTCAAAGAAGCTCTACAGTTTCTACGTTACAGGTGTAGTTTTAATTTTTTGAAGGGGCGAGGACTTCAAAAACTGTTATCAAAATTCAAAAACTACTCTTCGAACTCAAACGATTTTTGTTGTTGTTTTGTTAAGTCAAAGTAATTTTACTTAAAATTACACATTGTTTCAGAAGAAAGAGTGTCTTACAAATCAATAATCTCCTTTTGAAAACAAATTTGGCATTGGGTCAGATTTGTTCTCAATGGAGCGATTTTATCAATAAAAACAATCTCTAAAAAATGTTAAGATCAGAGATTTTCAGAAATCTTTGTTTTCGATGAAATTTTTTTGTAAATTTTCTAATTTGTACGATAAAACATTAAACTTTCGTTTAATGTCATTAATTTTTGCAATAAAAAAGCAACTCAATACTTACAAATGTAAGTCTCCTTTTAAAAACTGATTTGACAATGGGTCAGATTTGTTTGCAATGGAGCGGGTTTATCTCTGAACCGAAATTGGGGATTAACAGTTTTTCAATCAGATTAAGACATTAGTTTGCGAAAAATTTTGTTTTGAAACGAAAATTATATTTATCGGCAATTTAAATTTTCGAGAAAATTGGCAAAAAGTCAAAAGTTTGAATTCGTTTTAAAGTTTTTCAATATATATTTTAATAATTTTTTTTGTTACGAAAATTCCCCCTCACTTGGCTATTGAAATATTTAGTGAATTTTATGAATAGGGACCCCAAACGGTTCCTTCAAATTAGATTCTTTTTTGAATTTCAGCTTTACGTAAGTTTACTAGCATGTCTGGCCAGCGCTTCTAGCCCATTCATCTACTACGCACGGATGTAAGTTATAAATGTGCACTGTGACTTAAATTGAACGCTTTCAGAGAGGAGTATCGAAAAGCTATGCGTAAGGTTTTAGGCCTTAAGGAAACCTCAACTGTTCTTTTCAACCGCTCAGTTATGGCTGTCCATTAGACGTCATTTTAGAAACTGATAAACACTCTATAGCACATCCCTTTTAAAACATAAAAACAATTTAAGACGCATTGTCCCTAATTTTCGAACTGTTTGGAATAGGGGCGGACCTGGTAGAAATAGATTTGGCTGAAACGGTAAACATAGGTTGGTTAGGACCCAAGTAACCAACCCCCCCCCCCCTTTTTGAACGTTTGCCCCCGAGGGCCCAGAAAATGCCCCGAGGGTACTTTTTTCGTATCTCGGTTCAAACTTAACTTTTTTAACTTAAAAAAACCGTTAGATAGGTAGTTGTACCACACAAACTATTGTAATTAAAGCCAAACTGTTAGATTTAATTGTAAACTGCCAAAAATCAAAAACGTACCCGAAAAGACAAAACATTAGGGTTCTTAGCATTTGACGGAAGCATCGTCTCACGTCATTGTCATTTTCGTTTTTAACGAGTATTTTCATGCCAGAAAAGTTAGCAGTAGCTAAATTTCCGTTCACTAAAAGTTGTGTAAAAATCTCTTGAACATTGCTACAAAGTGGTTTCCAACAGCGACAAACGCCAGAAACACTGTCAAAAACCCAAAATGGTCACAAACTACTAATTCCATTAGAAAGAAGATACAACATTACCCCTATTTGACACTTTGAAGAAAATTCGAAGAACTGTGAAGAGTGTCGTGACTATCGCCACGATACGTCACTGTACAACGGCATATCCCGGGGCGTGTCCCTGGGGGCATTCTTACATACACTTCGAATAGATACGACCAAGGGAACATACGACTCTAGATCTCTCTCTATCTCTCTTTCTATATATCTATCTTATATCTTTTCTTATTGTATAGTACTTTGTATGTATAGATCTCTTAGATAATAAATATATATATATAATCCCTATCGTGTTCTATTGCCGTATTGGACACCCGTCCAAACAAAGAGAGCCCGACAGCTTCATAACAAAAGACAACAAAATCAGTACTTGAATACTAACACATTCAAGAACATTTTTCAAGACTTTTTTGGATTCTAGCTATTTCGAACATATATGGAAACAAAATCAACTATACTTTTCGACTTTTTTTGACTTTTCGACTTTTAACTTTTAAAACAGTTGTTTTAAAAGTTAAAAAGGTTGAGTTTGAACAGAGATACGAAAAAAGTACCATCAGGGCATTTTCTGGGCTCTCAGGGCAAACGTTCAAAAAGGGGTGGGTTTTTCAATTACTTGGGTCCTAACCAAATTATGTTTACCGTTTCAGCCAAATCTGTTTCTGCCAGGTCCGCACCCCTGTCGGCCCTTAGAGAAATCGCGTCTTAACAGGGAAAAAATTGGAAAAGAAAATTGAATCAATCTTGACAAAACCGTTTAGCAGTCATTATGCTACATGGTGAAAATGTTCTCTGCCAGTTAAGCGCAAAAAATATTTTTGACCTACCAAATTTGAATTTTTTCCTGATCAAATCGATGAAAAAACTTCTCTTCAAAGTCTTCATCTTCAAAGTCGATTTTCGACATGAAGGTCACGAGCCTTTTCGGACTTTAATTTTGAAAAATGGGCGCACAAACACGGAGAATTCATTGATGATAATGCCATTTTGCGCAAATTTTATGTCAAACGTTGAAAAAAGGGAAAAGCTGAAATTTTAAACGCAAAATTTCACTTTTTCGAGGTTTTAGGACTGTGTAGAAGTGCACGACATTTTCGGCAATTGAGTGATAGATTCTATTCACTGCATAAGCTTTCAAAAAAACACTAGTTTCAGTCATTTTGACCAATGTTGAAAAATTACAGTGAAAAATTACCCTACCGTGCCCAGAGTCAAAAAATCGATAATGGCCTAAAAGTTTCAAAATGGCCTACATGGGCCCTACAGACCAATTTTGGAACATTTCTAAGACAATCAACTTTTCCTAAGACAGTGGTCATAAGGCGGCCGCTCGAATCTTACAGAGACGCTGTCTTAAAGGGATTGTTAGGGGCCTTTTTGTGCTACAGTACCCCACGGTAATAAAAACCAAAGCGGCACTATCTGCGATTACGATTGCCCGCGACTACTCCTTTGGGATTTGTTGAATTGATTTGGCTGCGAGAATCAAACCTCTCGCTGAGAGACGCAGACAGAACGAGAAACGCCGCCGAGAGCCTTTTTCCACAGCCCACTCGGCTACCAGCTATATTTTTATGTCATATATTTTACGGCAGTTATTTAGCGTGTAATTATTTTAAATAGTGTAAAAACCGAAAAACGATTAAAATACACTTTTTAGAGCTAAAATTAAAACCGGGCTTGAAATTTTGCAAAGAAAATTTTGGCCAAGTGCCAGCTTGCCGATTTGCGCACACTTTTCTGTAAACACCGCGACGTCTCCTCTGCGCATGGCCGTTGGCTGAAAGCCGTTGGAACAAAATTTTTCACTTATTCATCGTTAAAATACTTTTTTATCGGATACGTGCATAAAAAATTGGTATGGAATCCTGAAATAATAAATTATGAATAATCAAATAGAATAAATTTGCAAAAGGCCCCTGACGGTCCCTTTAAAAATACACGTTCAATCAACTATTTTTGAATTCCCTTCAAGAAACAGATTTGGCAATGGAGCGCGGAAACAGTTCAAAGTCATTGCTTTTGACCCCGAAGACATAGATTTATCCGTTTGGAAACATATATATCGGGTTTATCGTTTAATTTTGCTCAAATTCTCGGTGTTGGATGAACAAAAAACAAATATTGCGTGGGAGGACGATCCAAACCGTATTTTCTCAGCATTTTGGGCTGCCATGCGCACCTCTGCGGTCGCTAAATATATATATATATATATATATATATATATATATATATATATATATATATATATATATATATATATATATATATATATATATATATATATATATATATATATATATATATATATATATATATATATATATATATATATATATATATATATATATATATGACATTTTCCGTATAACGCCATTATTTTGGGTAATCGACTTGATACTTGCCATATTGGTCATCATACGCAAAACTGCGTTAAGCGGAAAATGTACGCAATGTTGCATGAGATCAAACATGTTTTGTATTTTGTAAAAACTACTATTTGCAGCATAAACCAGTGAGGAAATTTGAAAACATTTTTTATTTCGCTTAATTTTGAGTAAAATGAATAATTTAACGACGAGTTCCATCTTCGAAGAAGACTCCTCCATCGATGGCGCAGTACTTGGGACAAATTCCCTTCTCTCCGACCTGTCCGGCAGGTCCGGGCTCTCCGGGCTGGCCCGGGTGTCCGTCCTGTCCGGGCTGTCCATCTTCTCCATTGGGTCCCTTGGGTCCAGGAGCTCCGAGCTGTCCATCCGCTCCAGGCTGACCAGGCTGTCCGGGAGGTCCTTGAGGTCCTGCCTCTCCCGCGGGTCCAGGCTCTCCCGGAAGGATCGGCTCCGAAGGGGCGTCTTGTCCGGGCTCGCCCGGTTCTCCAGGAGCTCCAGGGTTTCCAGCGGGTCCAGGGGGTCCCTTAGGTCCCGGCTCTCCAGGAGCGGCATCGACTCCATCAACACCGGGCTGTCCGTTGGCTCCAGCGTCTCCGGGAGCTCCAGGGGGACCGGGAGGACCAGCAGGACCCTGAGGGCAAGGCTTGCAGGGAGGAGGAGTGATGGGGTCGCAGGGCTGCTGAGGAGGCTTGCCGGGGTTTCCAGGGAGACCGGGGGCTCCAGGCTTTCCAGGACGCCCGGGCTTACCGGGGGTACCAGCAGGTCCGGCGGCTCCAGGGAGGCAGCAGGCATCACAAGCCCCAGCAGATGCAGATTCTCCGGTGACTCCAGCGTCACCGTAACCAGCCTGACGGGCGGTCCTGTTACCGGCGGGAAGGCTCTTCAGATGATTGACTTCGGTCCAGATGTCCTTAGCTGAGCCCTAAACAACCTTAAGCTCTTTAGGCCCTTAGCTACTTACCCTGCAGTAGTTGATCTCATTGTGCATGGTTCTCTTGACCTGGTAGACGTAGTTGTACACCATGGGCAAAGTGACGCAGACCGAAAGGACCGCGACGACTGAGAAGGTCACGGCCGAGTAGGCCACAAAGCGGTAGGCCTGAAATGCCCTAGCTTCAGAAGATTAAGCTGAAACAAACCTTGATACGTTGTTCCAAGTCCATGGCTGGCTGATCTCTCCTTCTCACCTGCCATTTTATAGCGTCTCCGACTGTGTTTTTTGCTTCAAGTCCAGTCCGATTACAAGGGCAAGAAGTCTGCGTCTCGCGCGTTTCGGCAAGTCTCTACATCGGGAAATCGGATCTCATTGCGTGAAAACAGCAACATTGCACTTTTTGAAGGCTTCAGACTGTGAAAAGGAATTAAGCACCAAGGAGCAAAGGGTTGCATACGCTTATCGACAATTATAATTTTTGGTTGTGTTATCACTTGAGCACTGAATTTGAAACAAACGCGCATAACTCAAAAATGGAAAGTCAGTTTACATATTACGCTTATGTAAAAGCCTAAAGAATTTCTGGGGAATGGTCCCTCAACGAGATGCACTGCATGACGCGGCCGAATTAAGACACGACGTCTTAAACGGACCATCAGGGTCCTTTTTGAAGTTTTAAAGTTTAATAAATAAATTTAATTTAGTTGATCAATTATCTACTTATCAATTTCAACCTCTTTTTCCTAAATAGCCGTAATTTCAAATCAAAACTCAAAATTAATTTTTTCCAATGGGCTCCAGCTTACGTTTTTTCCCACCTGTCCAAGGTGAAAACCGAAGGGGATTAGGAACATGATGCGCTGACATTCCATCGACCTCCAACTGGTTAGCGCCGGTAGCTGGTAACCAAACGGTCCCGGGTTCGGTTCCACTCTCGTGCAACTGGTTTTTGCTGGCAAAAATATTAACTGATAAAATCGTACTGTTGTATTCTGACGTTGGTTTTAATTGCAGAAAAAAGTCCCTGATGTTCCATTTAACTCTCTGTATAAGTCGTGTTTTTTAAAGTGTCTTGGAATTGCCTGAGTTTTGATCTTAAATCTTCCTAAGACCTAAAAACCTTACTTTGAAACATTCCGGTCGATATCGATTTCTTGGTCTATGTTATGGTGGGTCCTTTCTTTTTAAAAGTTGAGTTGTTTACAGTCTCGCACCAACTTGTACGAATGTTAAAATATTCAAAGTCATCCAAATTTCAGTTTTATAAATATCTTTTATAGCAAATTTTATTTACAATAAAACTGTTTTCTACAACTTTTACACATTCAACTGGTTTTATAAAAAAAAATAGTCGTCGACATATTTTAGCCAAACATGATTTATAAGTATAAATATGCAATCAGATTTTCTTGTTTGTTTACAATGTTTTCTCCAACATTTTATAGAAATGAGATATATTATTCTCGGTCCCCTAGCGAAAGTACTCTGGTGGTTTGTCGTTCGCACTTTTTTCACACTTCCAGTTCGATTTCCCCGCTTTACAAGGACGGCTATGCTACTTTTTCTTTCGCCATTGCCCAGCTGGAGTCAAGTCGTTGAAGCCACTAAGCAACCGGGGCGAAACTCGTAGTCCTGAATGAAGTGGTGGCCTTCAAAACTGTAGTTCCACTAATGGTTAATTTCTGTTTCTTGCAGAAAACTTTAGCTAAAAACCGTTTTCTGATAGCTCTGAAAGTCGGAATTTGCCTCTGATTTGCCAAAAAACCTGCCTGTTCATGGAAAGGTGGAGAAGGGGGTGTAATCCGCAGTAAAGAATCCAGTTTACGTTAATTGAAAAAAAGGTTTCTTTTGTTTCGGGAAGGAATAAATCATAATAGTGCCAACAGGTGATTAAAAAAGTGACCATGCAGAACATAATTATGGCTTGGGCTAGGAGTTTCTTCTCTTGGTTGTAGATTTTCCAGTGGTTGTTGGTTACTTGGCGAAGCTAAATAGGAAAGATGTTGCTAGGGCCTTAATCTAAACCTTAACCTTAACCATTAACTTAACCATAACCTTAACCTTAACCTTAACCCTAACCTTAACCTTAACCTTAACCTTAACCTTAACCTTAACCTTAACCTTAACCTTAACCTTAATTTTAACCTTAACCTTAACCTTAACCTTAACCTTAACCTTAACCATTAACTTAACCTTAACCTTAACCTTAACCTTAACCTTAACCTTAACCTTAACCTTAACCTTAACCTTAACCTTAACCTTAACCTTAACCTTAAACTTAACCTTAACCTTAATTTTAATCTTAACCTTAACCTTAACCTTAACCTTAACCTTAACCTTAACCTTAACCTTAACCTTAACCTTAACCTTAACCTTAACCTTAACCTTAACCTTAACCTTAACCTTAACCTTAACCTTAACCTTAACCTTAACCTTAACCTTAACCTTAAACTTAAACTTAACCTTAACCTTAACCTTAACCTAAACCATTAACTTAACCTTAACCTTAACCTTAACCTTAACCTTAACCATTAACTTAACCTTAACCTCAACCTTAACCTTAACCTTAACCTTAATCTTAATCTTAACCTTAACCTTAAACTTAACCTTAACTTTAACCTTAGTTTGAACCTTAGCCTTTACCGTAGCGTTTGAACGTTTACCAGAAAAAACCTTACTTGGAGAAGAAAAAAGACAGCGACAATATAAATCACCAATACAATTGTAATGCAGCTAACTGACACAATGTATTTAATTAGGGAAAGAGTCATACTAATTTTATCCGTATGGTAGGCCCAACTGTAACTGAATGACTGATGTTGCAACAATTCGAATTTGGAAAGCTTACTCTTCTGGAAAGTACGTGAGGGTCCCGATTGTGAGTAGACTTAAGTAGAATCCAATGAAATACACCCAGCCATAAAAGAGTAGAATCTAAATTTTGCTTTTAAATGCGCAATTAGTGGACTTTTTTTATAGCAATTAACACTAGCAGTTGCTATATAATGTGTACGCCTTTAAGAAACTTTTAGGTCAAAATCGATTTTTTGACTTGGCGTACTGTAGGCTACTGTAGTTTTGCCAAAAATTGTCAAAACTGTTTCAAGCGCTTTTCCCCCTAATGAATAGCAATCGCAGAATAAAGTAGCTTTAGTGTAATTTTCCTTGTTTTGACGCACAATTTGAAAAAAATTGAAGCCCGAAAAACTCCGTTACAACCAAAACGAAATTTCACTTCGAAGCTTAATTTTTCCATCGATTTGATAAGGAAAAGGTTGCATTTAGCTTTTATTTATAATTTTAATGAGGTTACTGGAGAATTCCTGCTGAAATTGATGGAGAATTTCAGCTTCAAAGTGAATTTCCGTCATGATGGTTAGTCACATAGTTTTTTGAACTTTTATTTGTGTATAGTTCCATTCTGCGCAACTGTTATGGTGAAAGTCTAAAAATGCTGAAAACAGTATTTTTAAACGCACTTACCATTAATATTTGTAATTTTTCGACTTCAGTGGGGAAGCTCACGGCAATATCGCTATTTGACTGTCAGATGTGAGATATTTACAGCATCGGCGTTTACCACAACACTTCTTTCGACGATTTTGGCCAATTTTCAAAAATTACAGACAAAAAGTTTCAAAATGACTTAGGACATAAGTTGTAAGCCCCCAGTTGATGCAAAAACGGATAACATGAACTCTTCATTTTGGCAGGTGGCTTTTTCAAGAGATTTCGTATTTCTCTCAGTTTTAGACTAGAAACTTTGCTTATTTTTGAAGAAATTGCAAAAACTCCAATTTACAATTGTAAACATTTTTAGTTACTTTTTTGAAACCCATAGTGAAATTTCCAAAATTTTTATATTTGAGCTTTTTTTGAGTTGCTTATTGTTAAAAACAGAGTTTAAAATTCTAAAATGTGTCTTTTTGAGCTTTTTCGAGTTCGTATTTCACTATTTCAGAAAAAAGTAAAATTACCACATGATGAATTGGAAGAGAACTTTCAGCGTCTACTCTCCTCGTCACAATCATTAGGCGGTTCACAGCTACCAAAACCGTCGCTGGGAACAGCCCCACCCAAGCCGAATTAAGAGTAGCTCCCATAAACTAAAAACACCATTTTATAGCAAAAAAAAGGGTTGCCAGACTCACTTTGTTTAAGTAAGGCACATCCAGTAGTCTTGGAAAGATGTGAAAAAATCCTACGAATGAAACAACAGTTGAGTGCAGTCGAAAAATCCCAGGTTTAAAAGAAGTTTGTAGCTGTGTTTGGTGGCATAAAAGTGGTCAGTGATAAAAATCTGATTTACCAATTAAACATTTTAAAAATTAACACTTACATTCAAAATTGAAAGGTAAATTGCTAGGAGCAACAAAGGTAGACAAATATAAACGATTGCCACAAAAACTGTCTCGGTGTCCATTTATGCTAAAAAAGGTGGTTTTTTGGCTGAAAATTGAGCAGATTTCTGTGAACAACTGGAAAATTATAGTAAACAAAACAAGGATAAAACAGGTAAGAATTAACAAAAAGAAAACACATCTGCATCACAATAGATTTGTTTGTCTAAAGATGTTCCTATGTGACGATAGTTCTTCGGTTGAGAGGAACCGTGTTAGTAGATTTTTGCTTGGGTGAATCTAAACAGAAGGTATGAGTAAAATGACATTTTGTGGTTAGTCTGCAAAGGTTTTGTTCTAATGATGACATACAGATGTTATGAAGCCGTCTATGTAAGATTTGAGCAGCCGTCTTCAAGGGACCGTCAGGGGGACTTTTTGAAATAGGAGTAAACCGCTTATTTCCCCAATTCAATTGAAATAATTTTTTTTCCAACGTCACTCCAAATTTTCACAAAGAGCCTGATTAGCATTCGATAAGCCTGAGATTTGGAAAGGAGCCTGATGGTACCTTGAAGGGACCGTCAGGGGGCTTTTCATTTCATTTTCGATCGACTACGCTCGGTAATTCGGCGAATTTATTATGCTAAATTGTCCCGCACCTTCCTTGTTTTGAACGCTCTCTCAACCAATTAGAATGAAATTCGGCTCATCAGCAAGCCTTCTAAATGCCGGACACGCAGGGCGTACTGCCCGTCTACAAAAATAAAAATTGTAGACGGCGACCCGTTTTGACGGCCTCGAAAACGTTCAATTTTCGACCCAAAGTCATATATATATATTTTCATGAAAAGCGATTTTTTCTATCTTAATTGAGCCAATGTTGTAAAACCCGCCTGACTGTCCCTATAAGGGGGGGGGGGGAGACATAAAGCAAAAATCGAATTTCCTGAAACGTTTTGTCTCTTCTTGTGAGATAATTGTGATTTTCCGAAATTGTCAGCTCTGAGCCGTTTTTGGGTGCCGAGTTAAGGTACTCCGGGGCACAGTGGTTTTTCAAACTTCCCCAAAACCCATCAAAGAATGAGCGATTTTGTAGCAAATTTAATTTCCAGAAACACTGTCTATTTGCCAAAACTCGAATTAGTAACGAGAAGGGAGTTAAAATCAAAAAAAAACTGAAAAGGTGTCTAAACAAGGTCGAAATTTGTGCATTTTTGCTTGTTTTCTCGAAAAATTTCAATATAGGCAAGAATCAAAAACATGTTTTGCACTTTCCAAGAGCTTTGTCAACCAAGAGTTTCCGTTGTTGTCAAAAATACTAAAAAAAAATGCAAAACCGTTCATTTTTTCCATAGTTAAAAAATTTCGAGTCAACAAGCCCAACGCCCACATTTCGACCTTTTCAGACATTTTGTCAGTTGCTTTTACCCCGTTTTCGTTGGAAGTTCGAGTTTTCGATAACAGACAACGTTTCTGGAATTTAAATTTGCTACAAAAACCATTTACACGTTTTCGCGATGTATCAAAGACCAACGTAACTCTATTACATACCGCATATCGACACCGGAAAACGGCTCACACCTGAAAATTTCATAAAATTAATAGTTTGTCTCATAGGAAGGTCATACATAACTTTTCTGCAAATTCGGTTTTGCTCTTTGCCCCCCCCCCCCTGCCCCAATCTTACAGTGATGTCGTTTCATAGCAACTGAAATAGAAATTAGAGAAAAAACCAGAGAGAGAGAGAGAGAGAGAGAAAGAAAGAAAGAGAAAGGGATAACAAACCTCAATTTTCATAATTTTCATTTTCCAACCACCGATGTCCATTTACTGTGAACTTGTCTATAATATTTTTTTGCATTTTGCATTTTGATCTTGAAAACCAAAAAACTAACGTTGTTATCAAAAAGAGTGCGGTTCCACTAAAGGCAGGGCTCTGCTTCTTGCAAAAAATCTTCAAAGCCATTTTCTTTCGAATCGACCTGAACCACTGTTTTCTTCTTCAAGTAACATTTTACAACTTGTTCATGGCGATGTGAAGAATCGGATGCATCCCACAGTAGCAAATCCACATAATGTTAATACAGAAATAAGTTTCTTTCACGCTCGGAAATACGACGTCATAGAAGTGCCATGAAATGAGTAAAAGAGTTAAAAACAAGAACATAACGATTGCTTGGGTTAGGAGCTTCTTTTCTTGGTTGCAGATTTTCCAAGAATTAGAGGCAACGTGGCGTAACTGGAAGTTGAACTAGTCACATTAACTCACACACTCACACACTCACACACTCACACACTCACAAACTCACACACTCACAAACTCACACACTCACACACTCACACACTCACACACTCACACACTCACACA
Source organism: Oscheius myriophilus (assembly GCA_964057215.1). NCBI lineage: Eukaryota > Metazoa > Nematoda > Chromadorea > Rhabditida > Rhabditidae > Oscheius > Oscheius myriophilus. Next base: position 25,457,036 of record OZ059905.1, read on the forward strand.
CTCACACACTCACACACTCACACACTCACACACTCACACACTCACACACTCACACACTCACACACTCACACACTCACACACTCACACACTCACACACTCACACACTCACACACTCACACACTCACACACTCACACACTCACACACTCACACACTCACACACTCACACACTCACACACTCACACACTCACACACTCACACACTCACACACTCACACACTCACACACTCACACACTCACACACTCACACACTCACACACTCACACACTCACACACTCACACACTCACACACTCACACACTCACACACTCACACACTCACACACTCACACACTCACACACTCACACACTCACACACTCACACACTCACACACTCACACACTCACACACTCACACACTCACACACTCACACACTCACACACTCACACACTCACACACTCACACACTCACACACTCACACACTCACACACTCACACACTCACACACTCACACACTCACACACTCACACACTCACACACTCACACACTCACACACTCACACACTCACACACTCACACACTCACACACTCACACACTCACACACTCACACACTCACACACTCACACACTCACACACTCACACACTCACACACTCACACACTCACACACTCACACACTCACACTCACACTACACGTTTTACAGTTTATGGGTGCCACGCTGAACTCGGCTTGGATTGGACTTTTTCCAGCCGTTTACCTGAATTACAAAACAAACAGCAGCAATATACATCAAAAGAGAAGTTGCTGTCAAGCAGAAGCAAACCCCATATTCAATCAAAGACAGTGTCCTACTCAAACCATCCATATCGTAATCCCAATTGTATCTTAAAAGTAAAATGTTAGTGCGCTTTTTTTCAAAACACACTCATCAGGAAAAAACTTTACTGTTCCAATTGTTAAAAGACTTGTAAAGAAACCTGCGAAATATGCCCAGCCGAGAATCAAGAGCACCTAAGAAAAAACTTTTGGGAAAAGCCACTTTTCGTACCTGATGGTGGAATGGAAAACGACCTTGTCCATTGATACGTCCCATCAAAATCATTCGTCTGTTGACGGATAACAGAAAGGCGGCTGGAAAAAGTCCAATCCAAGCCGAGTTCAGCGTGGCACCCATAAACTGTAAAACGTGTAGTGTGAGTGTGTGAGTGTGTGAGTGTGTGAGTGTGTGAGTGTGTGAGTGTGTGAGTGTGTGAGTGTGTGAGTGTGTGAGTGTGTGAGTGTGTGAGTGTGTGAGTGTGTGAGTGTGTGAGTGTGTGAGTGTGTGAGTGTGTGAGTGTGTGAGTGTGTGAGTGTGTGAGTGTGTGAGTGTGTGAGTGTGTGAGTGTGTGAGTGTGTGAGTGTGTGAGTGTGTGAGTGTGTGAGTGTGTGAGTGTGTGAGTGTGTGAGTGTGTGAGTGTGTGAGTGTGTGAGTGTGTGAGTGTGTGAGTGTGTGAGTGTGTGAGTGTGTGAGTGTGTGAGTGTGTGAGTGTGTGAGTGTGTGAGTGTGTGAGTGTGTGAGTGTGTGAGTGTGTGAGTGTGTGAGTGTGTGAGTGTGTGAGTGTGTGAGTGTGTGAGTGTGTGAGTGTGTGAGTGTGTGAGTGTGTGAGTGTGTGAGTGTGTGAGTGTGTGAGTGTGTGAGTGTGTGAGTGTGTGAGTGTGTGAGTGTGTGAGTGCGTGAGTGTGTGAGTGTGTGAGTGTGTGAGTGTGTCAGTGTGTGAACAAACCTTGTTAAGGTACGACATCTCCATCAACCCAGGCAGTAGTAGAAAAATGCCCGCACTTATGTGACATATCAACTGCAAACAGTCAAAGAAACTAAGATTAATAATAAGTTTGTAACTGTGTTTACTATAGTGAGTTGGGTCGTTTAAGAAAATCTGCAAGATTTTAGTCAAAATAATGAAAAAGCCCACTTGTAAAAGAGCGATGTGAAGAGCTAAATAGACGATCGGTAGAATTATGAATATTATTGCTACAGCCAACGTTTCAACATCCATTGCCTTCGAAAATAGAGTTTACTGAACTGGAATAAGATGTTGTTCTTTTATGCGTTAATTTCAGGGCACACAGACTTTCACATTATTTCATAAGTACCCGGACACTTTTCTTTTAAAAAGGTGTGTCACGAAAAATGAAACTCATAGTCAGAGATTTTCCCACCAATGTTACATATGACATGCAAACGCCATTCTAATACTTTTAGGTCAAAATCGATTTTTACCTGGGTTACGGTAGGGTACTGTAATTTTTGAAAATTGGTCAAATCTGTCTTAAGTGGTGTTTTTTCAAGCATATTACGTGGATAGGCCAAGACAGGCATTTGAACAGCGAAACTGTTTCGCATTTCTGCTCAGGAGGCCGAAAATACAGAAAAAGTGATTGTTTGCGTTTGAAATTGCAGTTTTTTGCGTTTCCAATTTGCCATAAAAGACCGCAAAATCTTGATGTATTGCTTAAATTCAGAATTGTTTGACGCTTTTTTTACACTGTTGAAGTTCAAAAAACTCCGTAACCATTATAACGAAAATTCACATTGAAGCTAAACTTTTCCATGGATTTGACCAGAAAAAAAAAGCAATTTTGGTAGGTCAAATTTTGTTTTGCTACGCTGTCTATTAAGGCACCAGAAAGGTACGCACGCCTTCGGCGCGCACCCTCCTGGTCTGGCCCACCGACACGCGTCCTTCGGCCGCTCATTTAGGCGGCCGCAGATTCATGGCATACGGCCATTCATTACTCGTCCTTCGGCCGTGAAAATGCCGTGAAGCACGTGAAACTCGGCCTGCGGCCGAACGCACCCTTCCTCACTGGGGAAATGAACGCGTGGACATACGCTGATACACTACACACACACACACACACACACACACACACACACACACACACACACACACACACACACACACACACACACACACACACACACACACACACACAACACACACACACACACACACACGGTAGGGTTTTATTATAAGGGTATTCGAAAAACGCGAAAAACTGCAATTTCAAACGCAAAAAATCACTTTTTTGGTGTTTTCGGTCTCCTGATCGAAAATGCTAAACCGTTTCGCTGTTCAAATGTCAGTTTTGGATTATCCACGTTATATACTTGAAAAACACCACTTCAGACAGACTTGGCCAATTTTAAAAAAAAATTACAGTAGCATACAGTAACCCAGGTTAAAAATTCAATTTTGACCCAAAAGTTTCAGAATGACGTATGCAGGTCATAAGAAGGCTATCGACCAAATTTAAGCAAAAACAGAGACCATGAACTGTAAATGATCAAATTTTTTTATGGAACCGTTTTCGAAAAGCTGCGTGCGTCCAGACATAACTGTTAAAAAACGGAAACATTCCAAACATGATTTATGAAAATCCATTTTTTCGCTTCAAATGTTACATTGTGCAGGAAAGACAGGAAATGAAAATATTGCTGATCGAAGATCAAAGAAACGTAAAAACAAGAAAGCAAAAAGCAAAAAGCGAACTGGTTTAATTACCCAAGTTTTTTCAGCATGGCGGTCTTCTGCGGGGCGGGCCGGCCCGTTTCGGTTTGTAAACTTGCCACATTAAATTTTTTATATCGTAATTTTAGCTTACGTCAAATTTTTAAAACCCCGAAACACTTTCATAATACTTCTATTACACATTTAAACTAATTCCAAGTTAGGAAAAATAAAGTGTTCCGATAGTTTGACTTAGTGGTCCGAGTAGACGAGCCGAAGCGGGCCGGGCCGAGGATTTTTTTTCAAGTATATATCTTTGCAAACATTTTATTAAGTGACATTTTCTTCAATAGAAAATTGTCTTCTCGAGCAGCCATCGAAAACTAACCCACCGTTTTGGCCCATCGACTTTGAACTTTTCTGAAATCATTTTTTGTTAAACGTATTTTTACATTATTCAACACTTACATCGAAACTACAAAAACTGTAGTCCCAGTAATAGAAATGTTCTTTTTCTTTCGGAACAGTTTTGTTATGAACTTTTCTCGAATTTGTCTAAAAATCTGTATTTAAAAAATATAATTCAATATGTAAACCTGTTCAAAGTAATATGAAGTATGGGATGCATTCCGCATAATAAAATCCACCCGATGTTTATCCCGAAAAAAGTTTCTTTAACATTTGGGAGAATTAGGTCATGATGGTGCCAACAAGTGACCAAGAAGGTGACCATTACGAACATTATCATTTCTTGGGCTAGCAGTTTTTTCTCTTGGTTGTAGATTTTCCAGGCGTTTGAGGCAACATTACGTAGCTGAAAGTGAGATCTTCCTCTCTCTCTTTTTCTCTCTCTTTCTCTCTCTCCCTCTCTCTATAATTCTCTTTAAATCTCTCATTTAGCTACCTGAAGTACAAAGTACACAGCTACAATCGAAATGATAAGTGAATCGAAATGATAAGTGAAATTGTGATCGACCCCACGGAAACAAGAAGTTCAATCATGGCAAGGACTCTACTGGCATTATCGACAGAGTATGCCCAGCTATAGCTGAAATTTGATCTTTTTCAAAGATGATTTACAAAAATTATATAATTCCTCACAAGGAAAAAATTGGCAAAAACTCCGAAAAACTTTTTCCGGTTTTCCTTTCAATGGGAATTCGGTTTTTTTGTCTAGAGCAAATGTTATTTTTTCAATTTTGAATTTTTCATCAAAAGGTGTCACAAATTCATAATGGGATCATAGCAAGGTTTTATTTACCTGCTTTTTTCAAACATTTTAAATTTTTTTTCAAGGAAAATTTGAACATGATTTAACATGATTCGGAATATTTTGAACATCATTTTTTGAGCGGTTAAATATATTTTATCGATTTCAACAATAAAAAAAATTTTGTTTATACGTTTTTGCAACCACTCACTCATCCGGAAAGTATCTTAATGTGCCAAAAGTCAAAAGAGAAATATAAAATCCTATGTAATAAATCCAGCCCATAATCATAAGCGCCTAAAAGTGTATTTGTGTTTGGGAACGTCCACCCTGGGATTTACCGCGTGATGTGATGGAAGGCGACTTTCAGCATCAACTCGCTTCATAACTATCATAAGACGGTTGATTGCTATAAGAATAGTAGCAGGAAAGAGACCATTCCAAGCTGCGTTGATTGTGGCACCCACGAACTGAAAAATACAGTTCCTCAACATCAAGAAATAACGTGTGCGTGTGCGTGTGCGTGTGCGTGTGCGTGTGCGTGTGCGTGTGCGTGTGCGTGTGCGTGTGCGTGTGCGTGTGCGTGTGCGTGTGCGTGTGCGTGTGCGTGTGCGTGTGCGTGTGCGTGTGCGTGTGCGTGTGCGTGTGCGTGTGCGTGTGCGTGTGCGTGTGCGTGTGCGTGTGCGTGTGCGTGTGCGTGTGCGTGTGCGTGTGCGTGTGCGTGTGCGTGTGCGTGTGCGTGTGCGTGTGCGTGTGCGTGTGCGTGTGCGTGTGCGTGTGCGTGTGCGTGTGCGTGTGCGTGTGCGTGTGCGTGTGCGTGTGCGTGTGCGTGTGCGTGTGCGTGTGCGTGTGCGTGTGCGTGTGCGTGTGCGTGTGCGTGTGCGTGTGCGTGTGCGTGTGCGTGTGCGTGTGCGTGTGCGTGTGCGTGTGCGTGTGCGTGTGCGTGTGCGTGTGCGTGTGCGTGTGCGTGTGCGTGTGCGTGTGCGTGTGCGTGTGCGTGTGCGTGTGCGTGTGCGTGTGCGTGTGCGTGTGCGTGTGCGTGTGCGTGTGCGTGTGCGTGTGCGTGTGCGTGTGCGTGTGCGTGTGCGTGTGCGTGTGCGTGTGCGTGTGCGTGTGCGTGTGCGTGTGCGTGTGCGTGTGCGTGTGCGTGTGCGTGTGCGTGTGCGTGTGCGTGTGCGTGTGCGTGTGCGTGTGCGTGTGCGTGTGCGTGTGCGTGTGCGTGTGCGTGTGCGTGTGCGTGTGCGTGTGCGTGTGCGCTATGTTCAACTTTTAACAAGGTAAACTTTAAACCTTGTTAAGATAAGGCACTTCCAACAATGAGGGAAAGAAATGAAAAATCCCTGCAGCCGGATGACAAAGCAACTGAACACAGTCGAAAAACCCCAGATGTACAAACAACTTATAACTGTGTTTTCTAGCATAAACTGAATCAGTTAAGAAAATCTAAAAACCGAATTTTAAGTTTAACGTTGTGAAGCTTCTTACATAAATCAAAACAATATAAATAAATAGCAGAAGAAGAGGGAGAATTATATAACTCACTGCCACTATAAAACTCTCGGTATCCATTTTTGTCGTAAAAAGGTGGTTTTCTGAAATCATAAGATGTCTTTTGCTGTACCTTTGAATTAAAATAGCTCAAAAACAGGCTTTTATCAAGGGACAGGAATTTCCCCCTTCATCAAAACAAGGACTTCTTGGTTATTTTTAATACACATGCGTGGTAGATTAAAAAGCAATATGAAGAGTTAATTGTGAACATTAATTTATCATACAACCTGGAATTTAAAATTAGAAAATTTGTGAAATTCACCTGTTTTACAGGAAGACTTCAGGTGATTCTACATAATGTTTCAACTTACTTTTGATGACAGCGTGGAAAAAAAACAGGCGGAAGAAAATCAAAAAGCAGTGATTCATTCAGAACCATGTACGATAAAAACAGATGTGTGCTTTGATGAATGCAAGGGTGTAAAGTACATTGAAAAGTAGAAAAATAGATTTGTTTTAAAGAAAAACTGTTGTGAATTTTGAATTGATGGTGAAAAAACACTCGACTACAAAAGCAAAAGACCACTAAAGAAGCACTACGGATCCAAAGGAGTGGAACCATTACCAGTGATGCACCTTTTGAGCTCTCTCTGGGAAACCCAAGCAGGCCACTCTTCGAAATTACTTGATAGTCTCGGAGCCAGCTCAAATTTGGTCAATACTTTCCTAGGACCGATGTACGGCATTTTGAATGTTTTAGGACGATATCTTTGTATTTTGTAAAAAAAAATTATTTGCACCAGGGATTTTTTTACGTTTAGTCTTAGATTCACAAAATCTTATCCTTAAAAAGCGACAAATTTTTGTTCTTCCGCACAGGACCCAAAAAACGTCAAAAAGTGGACTGTTACGTTCGAAAATGCAGTTTGTCGCATTTTTCGACCTTTGACTCGCAAAAAGAGACCCTAACCATTGAATTATACTTTTCTCACACGTCGAAAAAATATACTGATGTTGAAATCATCTGGAGCTTATCATGACGGAAATCGCCTTTGAAAGTGAACATCGATTCGATAAGGAGAAATTTTATTCTTGGTAGGGCAAAAATGTTTTTCTTCTTGACGAAAATGTTCATAAATATCAAACATGTCTTATGATAACTTGAAGACTAGTCAATCACATAAGGTGGTCCCAAGAAGTACAGTGCGGGCCATAAGTATACGGCAACCCCATTATTTCACCCTCGGTGATTTTTGACAACCAGTCAGTGGTACCATTGGATTTTCCATCGTGAAAAACCCCAGAATGTTTTTCTGCAGACTCCCAATATGCTAAATAAGTCCAAAAATTCAAATTTTGCAAAAATCACATAGGCCATAAGTACACGGCCACCCTTAAAATGACCCATTTGTTGAACGACAAACCAAATACAGGGACCACTTTCGACGAAAACCGAAAAAACATTGTTTTTTTTACCATTGTTTTTTTCGATTTTTACCATTGTTTTTCGATTAAGTGAACTTTTACCATTGTTTTTCGATTAAGTGGGTTATTCAACGAAGCAAAGAAGTGATACGAATTACCAAGTGCTCGAGATAAACAATATACTCGTCGCCCAACTAGCTTTATCGCAAATCTTTGACATTAGCACAATTCTCAGTAAAAATCAATTGACAATTATGCAAAAATGGCAATTTGTAGCTATGTCATCACTCATTCTAATAAGCTTAGATTCGCAGGTCATCGAAATTTCCAAAAAGATCGGTGCGCGAGGAGTATAGACGGATGTGTTCAATGTCTGAATTGAAATCGCTCGAACATTTTACAAATCAGACGCAGCTGAACACAGACAAGCACATGAAAGTTACCGATAAATCAGCAAATGAGCGAAAAATGACGAATAAAAATTGTAGAGCCCCTTAAGTCTGTTCAAAAAACTTCAAAATAAATTTTTATGTCAAACTTTTCTGTTTAAACTCTTTCGTGCAGTTTATGATCCTCTCTTATACACTACCCTTATGGCCTCTGTGTGTTTGTGTGTGTGTGTGTGTGTGTGTGTGTGTGTGTGTGTGTGTGTGTGTGTGTGTGTGTGTGTGTGTGTGTGTGTGTGTGTGTGTGTGTGTGTGTGTTTGTGTGTGGTGTCCCAGGGTGAAATTGCGCTGGGTCCGCCACGTGCCTGCGTCTCTCCAATTCCTCTGCACTCTCTCTTACGGATTCTAACTCCACTTAAATGTTACGGAAACATTACGGAATTTGGTCATTTCCACCGTTCATTTCGGGGGCGCAGCCCCCGGCTAGCGGCCGCAGGCCGCGAGCAGCCAGAATATTCAGGACTGCCGCAGGCGGGCCGGAATATTCTGGTTGAGTATAAAGGGCGATTTGGGTCGCTTTGGTTTAAAACACCATTTTTCATTTTGTTTCGGGGTGAAAAACTTTTTTCAACATCTGATGCACTGTAAGGAGTAAAAACATACTGGGGGTTTTCCCGATGGCGAATCCAATGGTACCACTGACGGATTGTCAAAAATCACCCAATTTGCATGAGGGCTAAATAATGGGGTGGCCGTATACTTATGGTCCGCACTCTATATCGACCTAATACTTTTAAAATGGCGTACATTGGTCCTAAGAAAGTGGCCTGCTCGAGTTTTCCCGAGTCAGCTTTCTTTCCAATCTTTAACAATTGTCCTTTCCTCATCTGATGTTTCGGTTTGGTGTTGGAGGTTCCTTTTGAATGCAGATAACCACAGTTCTGTAGCCATTTGTAACTACATTTGTTTGTATAATTGGTGTTGATATGTTTTTACCTTGTATTTGTTGTCGATACTTCAAAGTAAATGCAACTCTAACAAACTAAAAGTTCACATTTTTATACTTTTCCAAATTAATGGGAAAGTAGAACTGCGGTTCCTGTACTGAATGTTTTGCCCCATAATTTGCGAAATGACGTCTGAAAAGTTTCATTGACAGACGTCGCTGGTAGCAAATAGTGATTTCCTATTATAAAAATTTCTCATCATTTTATCACAACTTACACCCTTTAATACTGAAACTTATAATTTCATATAAACCAATGTATTTGTCGCAAATGCCGTCTTTTTTGTATATGTGCTATATGTGCCAGGAGTAACAGGGTAAACAGTTTTCGACCTTGTATAATCTTGAATGACTTTGTCTTGAATGCCGAATTTTGTGTTACAGTAACCCCGAACCACTTTGCCACCAATCGTGGTGGAACCATGTCTCTAGAACCTGATTTTCCGTGCCTACTTTTTGTCATTGAACCCAAAAACAGATTTTCGGGCTGGGACCCGAGCATTGGGTATTTCGTTGCGGGACCCTGTCATTCGAATCAAACGAGAACAGGTTGTGCTAGACTTTTTGTACTGGTACGTTTTATGAGACGCGATTTCTGAGAGATTCAAGTTGTATATGTAGAGTTTCAGAAAAAAAATGTCTCCCATATTGCTGGAAACGACAAAAATGCAGAAATATTATCAGAGCCGATTGACACGTAAAATAGCTTACCTACGTTACAGTATTTAAACCCTTAGTGCCTTAAACGTTAACTCCTACTATCTTAACTTATATAGGCTGCACGTCAAATTCCCGTTTTAACCGAAAAAATTTCAGTGATTTTCAAACATTTGAATCTACTGAATTCCTCGTTCAATTTTGGGTCCAAAGAGCGCTTTGAAAACTCAACTTACTTTCAGCGCAATTCCTTTTCGACTAGAAGTAGTTAACCTTTTCTAGTCTTTTAGCCGTTTTAAGCATTTTTTTCTAGCATTAAGAAACTTTGTTCGCTTTTTTCAATAAACAAAAGTCGAAAAAAGGCCTTGAACTTCTTTCAGTTTGTTCATACCACGATCAAACAATTTTCCATGAAAATAAAACCTCCCAATCTAACGATAAACATTTTCACCTGCTACGTGAATAATTGATAAAATGAATAATTGTATAATCTATTAAGCAAACAGTCAAACGGGTTTTTTAAACATTGGCTCAATTAAGAGAGAAAAATTAGTTCATCATGAAAATAAATATGACTATGGGCGAAAATTTACCGCTTTCGAGAAAATACTCTTCAAAGTCGTCAAAAGCAGGTCTCCATCTACAGATTTGTTGACGGGCAGTACGCCGTGTGTGTCGGGCATTTACAAAGTATGTTAATGCAAGAAATTTCATTCTAATTGGCTGAGAGAACGCTAGAAACGAGGAATGTGCGATACAAATTAGTATAGTTGATTCGCATTATTTCCGACGGTTGCCGATCGAAAATGAAATGAAAAACACTTCTTACTGCCCCATTAATTGAATTATCCATCCTTTTTTTCCAAAGGTGGGACTGACTCTGGTAGAGGATGTTTCACAAAAAAACTTCTTACCTTCTTCACCATATTTTCCCAATTCAATCCACGTTTCTAACGTATATACTAGCTTTCAAGTGCGGTTTCACGCACTTCTCCAAAATTAGTGCTTTTTCTCGTCAAAAATCAGGATGTTTTGAAAAACGCGAAAACACAGTAAGATTTCGAATTTTCAGAAGCATGCCAAAAAAAAATCAAAGACCTCCCCTGTTTAGAGTTTTTCACATGGTACATGAACAATTAATAGAAATGAATAATCATATAAACTTTTAATCAAATTATCTAACATTTATTGTCGAAGGTGGGGCTGGGCGCTCTAGTACCGGCTGTTCATAAATGCAAAACATCTATTTGACGCCAATCCCTCTTTTTATTATTCTCGGTCGTTTTCCAGCTAAATTTAAAGAATTATATTCAAATTTCAAAAAGTTGAAAATCTTCTACTATATAGAATAATTACCAAGAAACGGTATCGAGCTGCTTCTTTCAGTATTCGGAGACAATGCCCTTGAAAAAAATGGGAAATGCCGAATTTTTTGTTTTTGCCAAGATTTTTCCGGCTTTCCTAATAAACAACAGTGTTTCAGGACAGGTGAAATTGTGAAAATTGTTTTTCTCTTACAATTTAAAGTCATTTTCATAAACAAAACCTAGGTTAACTTAAAATCTAAAACAATTTGTTCCTCTAACCTTTTATTTTCCTGTTTGATAAGTTTGTCGAACTCAACAAAGTTCGCTTAACAGCATTTCATAGCTGTCTCGCTATACGAGATTTCTAACACATAAACACGGTTGATATTTCCAAATTCAAAACATCCTTTGACTGAAATATCAGAAGAATGATATAGGTTCAGAACATTACGGACAGTTTAATCCCTGGCGTCAAAAGTCTGTAATTTACCTGAGTTTTCGACCCAGAACTTTTAGTACTTCTGCAGTTTTTAAGTATAACTTTGGGAAATTTTCTCTGCCATTGTCTAGATGAACTTTGTTGTAATCGCCACAAAATCTATATCGTTTGAAATTGTAACTTTTTGTGATTTAAATTTGTTAAGCCTTTTTGATGTTTTTAGCACCTAGCCTATATTTTTGACGTTTTATGAAGCTTTGTTTTTCTAGAAATTTGTGAAAATAACAGCACTGCCAAAACGCAACAAATAAGTTGCAAAATCTGTGAGGGAAGGCTGCGATCTTGGAAAAACAAATTTGTCTGAAGCTAAGAAATCTTGCTTATGATGCAAATAGTCGCAAAACCCACTTCATTTTGCACACTAACACCTTAAGGTCCTTAATGGAACGTTAAGGTCTTTTACTCATATCTCATTTCAACCTCAATTTTTTTAACTTACAAAAAGCAATCGAAATACAATTTCATCCTTTTTAACCGAAACAATCTTTACGCGCAATGCTGCTTTTAAAAAAACCAAACATTTGCTCAAAAGAACGAAAAAAAACAGATTTTGGCAACTCAATGAAAATCACACTGTCCGCCGTTCGTTGCCCTCGGTGATCCTACTTTTTTGCGGAAATAGTAAAATGTTGACTCGTTTGCTAGGTGAAATTGCAAACGGAAGAGTTACCCAAATTTACTCATGTTTTGTGACGCAGAAGTTTCGTGAAATAATTTACTAAAAAAAGCTGAGTCAAATAAAGCGTTTGCGGTTCTTTGAAATGACGTGCCTTTTTGAAACCCGACCATTTCGGTTTTTTTTCAAAACCGACGTTCTTCCTTTTTCCTCTTCTTTAAGCTGTTTTCGTAACCAGAAGATTGCCAAAGTTTCCTATTAGCTCAACAGTTTCCCAAAATATCGAAAATGCTGCATTCGGCAAGGAGACACACTCACACACTCACACACTCACACACTCACACACTCACACACTCACACACTCACACACTCACACACTCACACACTCACACACTCACACACTCACACACTCACACACTCACACACTCACACACTCACACACTCACACACTCACACACTCACACACTCACACACTCACACACTCACACACTCACACACTCACACACTCACACACTCACACACTCACACACTCACACACTCACACACTCACACACTCACACACTCACACACTCACACACTCACACACTCACACACTCACACACTCACACACTCACACACTCACACACTCACACACTCACACACTCACACACTCACACACTCACACACTCACACACTCACACACTCACACACTCACACACTCACACACTCACACACTCACAGCATGAGTCAGTGAAACAAAACTCTTTTCCGGTGTTTCACCATTTTAATCTTTCAAAAACACAAATTCACAACGTCCTTTATGAATGAGGTATGGGAAGCGTAAACTGTCCTCCTTATCCGCGTGACGACTAATGTGCCTTTCTTTCATTCTTTTGAAAAATATTCACCTCCTCTTTAGACATAAAAAACAACCTTTACAGTTGGGTGACCATATTCACCCACTTTTCAGTTTAAAATCAGTCCTTGTACCCTTTTCTCCCCCAATATCTTAAACACGAATCTAAATTTACATACACGTATGTAACATTTCTTGTTAAATGTAGTGCAAGGCACAGAACGATTTAGAAACAAGAACTGTAGTCTAAAACGGTAAATATATCTATTTTTAACTGCTTTCATAATAAGTGAATCATTTTGCAATTCATTGTCTGGATACAATGGAACAGTAAAAGTACTTTACTTGTTCACTACAAAAGTCGAAGAAAATCTAAAATTAATCCATATAGCTTCATGCCAATTTCGTTCCAGTATTCTCTGTTGATGATAAATTAGCATAAAATCGCAATCTGGTTGAACATCAACAGAGAATAAAGGCGCAAATTGGAATAATGCCCGTTTGACGGTAACTATATTTCAATACTCTGAAATAAAATTCGAGATATCGCTAGAAATTATGCAATTCTCTGAATTTTCTTTATAAATTGTTTCTATAACGCGTCTGTCGCGCCTTCGGCGCGACGCTGAAAGAAAGCGCGTGAATAGAGAGAGTGCAGATCACGTGACGGACCCAGCGTAACGGAACGGCGGGACAACAAACACACACACAGAGACCATAAGAGAGTTGTTAAAAGAGGATGTCTTAATAAGGTTTGAGATTGATCTCAGGAGGTTATAATTTGAAAAGAAAATTGTGAAATTGGCTTTGTTTTCTGCTGCTTTATATTCCTATCTATTTTTTTCTAAAGTTGTAATTATCCTCACATCTGGTTCAAATGCAGCTATGTGCACAGGGTTTGTATTTTCAGATCTCTCTCTCTCTCTCTCTCTCTCTCTCTCTCTCTCTCTATCAATCTTTCTATTTTTTGTCACTCCTTCTATAATTTTCTGTCTCTGCCCCTCCCTCTCCCTCTGCAATTACCTCTCTCTCCATCTCTCTCTCTCACTCTCTCTCTCTCTCTCTCTCTCTCTCTCTCTCTATCAATCTTTCTATTTTTTGTCACTCCTTCTATAATTTTCTGTCTCTGCCCCTCCCTCTCCCTCTGCAATTACCTCTCTCTCCATCTCTCTCTCTCACTCTCTCTCTCTCTCTCTCTCTCTCTCTCTCTCTTCAACATTTCCAAACTCATGAAGGTTTTCCAGTGCACGAACGGTACTTGACTATATACTATACACAAACTGTAGTCTCAATTTCATTTTGTTTTTGGCATTACTCTCGCACTCCGCCCACTTTTTCTCCTACAATTTTATCAGTTCAGAACTTTCCTCCGCCATGGTCGCCGTGTTCCACTACCTCTGTTTGTACTTCATGCAATTCTGCTCCAGTTGCTCTGTTATAATCAACTCAATCTTGATCCCATTGATCTACTTCAGGTAAGCAGATTTAAATTTTTCAGTGATTTAAAGGATTTCTTTTAAGATGATTTTCTTTTTCACAGGGAAAAACGTGTAATAAAAAAGCGTTTTCAGATCTGGAAAAGCAATTGGCACTTATCGTTGGCTTTTATTATCTTACTGTCTCGTCACTCTCGTCTTTGCAGCCATTGCTTCAATAACCGTTCCAGTGAGGATCATTTTCTAACCCGCATTGGCTATCATTTTTTGAAACACACGAATTGTGCCTGCTGAATGGCACTATAGCATAACTTGGGGTAATCAACGAATTGTCGCACACAGTGGGTCGCAACACCTATCGATATCGAAAACATGTTGTAAAAAGGTTTTTATTTACACTTTCGCTTAGTTTTTGAGGTGAAAAATGCAAAAATTTTAAATACAATGAAAAAATGAGTGAATGACGAGAGGTGTAGAAATCAATGCTGTCCGATTAAATACCAATCTGACCCCCAGTCAATTTGGCCGTGGGTCAGATTTTTCGCAGTGTAGCGCAGTTATACCCCTCCAACACGCAACGAAAAAGTTTTCGTAGTATTTTTCACGTCTCAGCGAATGATCAATATTTTCTGGCAAAATTTTGAATCAAGCATCGTTTCTTAACGAAAATATTTGGTTTTTGTGTTTTTGTCAAATTCGGTGCTTGAAAAAATTTAGATCTTTTTGAGGCTAGTTCAATGGATTTTTGAGGCTAACCAATTAGGTGTTTTTAACGGTTTTGTAAACTTTTTTTTTTGCTTTGTAATTTTTTCGATTTTCATTGAAATCTGGACAGACTCACAAAAAATGCCTTGTTTGAAATTATTCACAAAAATCTCAATTTCTTAAAAAATGCTTCTTTTTTTTTTAAATTTTTTGGACAACCTGCTGTTCGCACCTGAATGTTACTTCATATTCGACCCATAGCCGATTGTGCCTAATGAAAATGCGATAGTCGTAGTGTTTATTGTACTCAGAGTTAGTTTATAGCATACTTTTAGTACAATACAAGGTCAAAATGTGTTTTTAAAGTACCTAACGGGTACATTTTTACTCGTAAAATACCTGACAGATATAAAATTTAACTCGTTAATTGAAGTTAGTGGGTCTTGACGCCTAGACATTAAAAAAATGGCCTGATTAGTCAAACTCGAAGGAAAACATGACGTTTTTGGCTTAATGTAATGGTTCACGTCCCGATGCATCAAAAACATCCAAAGTATCACACTAAATCAAAAAGATTAGCATTTATTCTTCGTCAGACTTCCCTTTGAGAATAATGATGACAAATCAAGACAAGACGTCTGAAAAGTACAGTTAATTTTACAGAAGACTAAGTTTCAACACAACTGAAAGGCAGAAATCACTCTTGCGTACAATTTCAAAGTGAAGCGTACCGTAATCATGGTGACAATTTGGTTTGAAGCTATCTCGTGACAAGTTCCAAAAGAACAATTTTCTTTTAAACGTGGAATATTATGAATTGGACTATTAGGAAGGGACTATCGCTTGCAAAAACGAAAATTCCGTTGTTTTCAATCGCAGGACAATGTAGGACTAGCCATCCATCGTTTTCGCCGAGTGGACGGACACCCGTACTAAATCGGCTTTGAGTTATGCGAATTGGGAAAAGCATTTCTTTTGAAATCAGTGTGTTATACGTATTCCTACTTTAGGTCCTTTCCCCAACAACGGAAGGATGGATCATGTACTCCTCTTCTAACCTTCTATCCCACAAAGGTGGAAGTTGGGTGATGGTCAATTGTTGCTGCTGTTACTCTTTACAACTGACGGTTATCACTCTTTCTTTCCTATATCGTTATTGCGTCATGTGCAGGTAATTTCTCTCTCTCTCTCTCTCTCTCTCTCTCTCTCTCTCTCTCTCTCTCTCTCGGTATGCCTTCTTCGTCCCCTCATTATTTTACTTAATTAAACAAATCCAGCATTTAGGGTACACTCCACTAATTGGTTCGAAGAAAGAGGTCCCTTAGCCACCATCCTCTTACTATCTCTAGCAGTTTGTGCCTTTTGGACAGGGATCACTGCGGTCTTCCTAAGGCCGAGCAAAGACCTCGACAGGGCCTTTCGTGAAAGAATAAAGGACCTCAGCGGATTTGAAATCGAAAATGTGGCCTACATTGCAGGAGTTGCTTACGTAAGTTGTTTTTTGAACTTATTGAAGTCTTCAACATTTAGATTGACGGCAATATTGTATGGGAATTTTTCTTTGTCTTCTGTGGGAGGATATTCATAATGGTGCTATCAAGCAGCATTATAATGTTCTGTGCTGTGAAGACTGTCATGGAGTTGAGGTCGGATACTCAGATGACACAGGAGGAGAGCAGAGCTAGGAAATTGCATAGAAAACTTTTGATCGTGTTGATGTTACAGGTAAGGGAATGAGTGTGTGAGTGTGTGAGTGTATGAGTGTGTGAGTGACATTTCTAGACAATCGTCCCCGTCTCTCTGGCCTACCTCCCTGCCATCTGCGGCTACGCTTTCGGGTTCCTGGGCATCTCATCTCCTCAACTAACCACTTTCTTTTCAACAGCTCTCCCTCTGTCTCAACTTCTAGATCCCTTAGTTATTCTTTTCTTTGTAGCAGACTATCGTCGTTCCCTATCCCGTATTCTTGGGCGGGCCGTCTCGTGGAGGGTAACTTTAAATTTATAAAAAGAAATAAAAAAACGTTTTAGGTATCATCAAGTTCATCTTCAATCAAACCTCTTGGGACCTATACAATGGAGACTTCTGGTGATCAAAGAACGCCTAATAGTTAGCATAATTGTTGTATTTATTGTGAAATAAACAGATAAGGTCACAAAATGTGCTGAACACGGAAATCGTTTCGGCGGTTAAGCAAAAACAAGAATCGAAATGATCCGAAGATCCACGGCGAGGACATTAAAGACCAGTTTGATCATTGCGCTTTTGGTTTTTGTAGAAGGCTGGATGATAGAACCGTTTTTGATTAATAGGGTCATCAGGGGTTTTCCCAGCACTAAATATATTCCAAAGGTTTGCATTGAAATGCGACGCGCGGTACGCAGCTTTTTTAAATTAATTATAAATCGTATAGTTCTGATTTTGGTTTTTTGGCCTTGTAAAAAAACGTTCGTTTTTAGGGGAACAGTAACAAAAATCATAACTGTTTTTATACAATAGCAAAAATAAATAATTTAGCTCAAATAAACATGTAAAAGACATAATACATGTATCTCAAAAACGGGAATTTCAGGCAAAATGAAGAATTTAGTTTATTGATTTACTGAGTTTTCATCCTCATGCGATATGAAATGGAAAACCCCATAGTTTTCCTTTTAAAGGGACCATCAGGGGCTTTTACAAGATAATTTAATTGAATTAATCATTTTTTGTTTCAGGTTTCAATAGCCATTTTTGCCATACTTATCAGACAAAGAAGGTATTTTTATGATTAATAAATTAAACATTTTGTCCCAAAGGCTTTCAGCTAACGGGTCATTCGCGGTGTTTACTGAAAAGTGTGCGCGAATCGGCAAGAAAGCACTTTGCCGAAATTTTCTTTGCGTAAATTCAAACTTGGCTTTAATTTTAGTCCTTTAAATTGTATTTGAAATGTTTTTAACTTTCTACTCTGTTTAAAATAATCGAATTCTAAATAATTGCCAACAAAATTAATGAAAAAGGAATCGCTGGTAGGCGAGATTTCTGTGGAAAAATTGCCCCCAGCGGCGTTTCTCTAGCTGTCTGCGTTTCTCAGCGAGAGGTTCGCTTCTTGCCGCCATATCATTTCAACAACGTTCAAAGGGATAGGCGGAAACATTACATTCACCGTTTTCCATTTTCAAAGGTGTAGTAGACATGAAAAAAGACCTTTCGAAATTGTTTGTGCACTTTTGATTGGTGAGTTTTTGATGCCGAGGGCATTGAAGTCGTACTTTCACGTGCTATGAAGAGAAAAAATTCTGTTCAATGGTGGTCAAATGACTGTTTCTGTTGAAAAATTGGTTTTGCTCGTACAATGTCACAAGGTGGCTTCTTAAATATATCTCTCTGTTTCTCTCTCTTTCTCTCTCTCTCTCTCTCTCTCTCTCTCTCTCTCTCTCCCCTTCCTTCCTCTGCCAAACCAAACTTCCTATTGGAAAAGTAGCTTTTATTCCATGGACTATGATATGTTCGTGCTATACAGACATTATTGTCGTGCTGCGAAGAGAGAGGAATTACTTTCCGCATCCGCCACCGCAAGGAGGAGGAGGTGGAGCTCCACTGAAACCACACATTAAGCTAATATATCAGGTTTACGATTTAAAACAACGAAATGGAACATACCATTCGCAGCCACCACCACCGCCACCGCCCATTGGGAAGAGGAAGGCCTGAGAAGCAGTAGCAGCGATGAGCAGGAAAACGGCGAGTACTCTCATTCTAAAATCAACGGTTTGCTGAGGAATGTTGGAGAGAGAGAGAGAGAGAGAGAGAGAGAGAGAGAGAGAAAGAGTTTGGAACCAAGTAGCGGAGTCGGAAGTGAAACTGCCTTGACATGATTCCCGCCCTTGTTATATACACCTTCAAAGATCTGGCCGAGGAGGTTCTTATAGCGATGTTGCAAAAAACCAAATCACAGTGTTTCATTCGCCAAATAGTCTTATCGGACAGGTTCCGAACCGATGTCCTGATCAAAAGCCACTTTAAGGCATTTTCGGAATCCCTTGAAGTTATATTTCACCCTCTCTCTCTCTCTCTCTCTCTCTTTAAAGGGCTCGTCAGGGACCTTTTCCAAATCGCATGCTAATGAAAACTGTTCAAGCATTTTGCGCATGGCCGCTGGCTGGAGCGTTGTTTGAGAGAATGATTTCAATTGAAATGACTCGATTAGCATACCATTCATTTCCAATCCGAAAAGGCCCCTTACGGCCCCTTTAAGAAATCTTTAGGTGTTTTCGTTATTTGTGTTTTCATCAATCGTCTTTCTGTTTAAATTCAGTCTGAAAGTTTTTTTCAAAACTAAATGAAAGGCCTCCAATCTTTAGGAGACCCTAAAAATTTCGGGTGGAATAGGGTCTCTTGGGCGCCAACTCCTCGAAGCGAGAGTAAACGCATTTTCCACTATTGACCAACAGAATCACTGAATCAAGGAAGTCGGGAGATGAAGTCGAACCCCCTGCAGAAATGCAAAAACGGAAATCGGATTCATTTGATTGATATGGCTTTCAAGCGTCACCGGCGGAGACATTAACGACCAATCTGAACTTCGGACTTCGGTCGGATCTTAATGGGGGGGGGGGGGCTTTGTGTCTTTAAAGCTTACCAGAAGGCTGAATGCCTACTTCTACTTAAATTTATCAACGTGCACTCTTTAAAGGAGCCGTCTCTAAGGGGGGGGGGGGTTCTGATTAGAAATGAACCGTATTCAAATTGCGTCTTTCCTATTGAACTGATTTTCTCGGACAGTGCATCAGCTTAAGGTTGCGAAAAAAAAATTCTTGCCAAGTCTTAATTAGCATTCGATACTGATTGGGCCCTTGACGGCTCCTTTAAAAGGACAGGGCTTTTCATTTTATTTTCTATCGGATACGGTCGGAATTACGGTAAACTGTATCGCACCCTCCTCATTTTCAGAGCGTCTCATCCAATCAGAATGAAAATCGACTCTTTAGCATGCTTTGTAACACACGAAGGGCATACTGGCCGTCTACAAATCTGTAGACTTAGACAAGCTTTTGGCAACTTTTGAGCGTAATTTCTCAAAAACAGTTGGCGGCCCATGTTACATGCATTTACAAGATCAGCGAATTTCTTTATCTAAATTTTTCCATTGTTGAAATAAAAATTGGCAGTGGCCTTGCAAAATCGTTTGCTAACCAAAACGAAGACTTGGTCAGCATTTTGCGGACAACCGTTGAGGGGAGCGTTCTTCGGGAAACACATCTTATTCGGAACGCCTTTCAAAACAAACTCTTTTTTCCTCCTTTTCTTATTCTTTCAAGCTCTCTCTCTTACTATCTTTCTATTTCTCTCTCTAACTCTCTTTTTCTTATTGTTATAACAAGATTGTAATGGAAAAAGTAAGTTTATTCCAATAAAAGTGATATGTTCTTGCTGTACAGACAAGGTTGTGGCGCTGTGAACCGGAAGTTACTTTCCGCATCCGCAAGGAGGAGGGGGAGCTCCGCTGAAAAAAAGATATTTTATTGATTGTAACAGTTAAAAGTTTAAAGTTTACAATAAAACTAACCATCCGCAGCCACCGCCGCCGCCACCGGAGGGGAAGAGGAAGGCCTGAGAGGCAGTAGCAGCAATCAGCATGAAGACGGCGAGGACTCTCATTCTGAAATCCACAGTTTCAGTTTGTTGAGAAAAATTGGATTTGGAGAGATAGAGATGTGTGAATGTGTGAGTGTGTGAGTGTGTGAGTGTGTGAGTGTGTGAGTGTGTGAGTGTGTGAGTGTGTGAGTGTGTGAGTGTGTGAGTGTGTGAGTGTGTGAGTGTGTGAGTGTGTGAGTGTGTGAGTGTGTGAGTGTGTGAGTGTGTGAGTGTGTGAGTGTGTGAGTGTGTGAGTGTGTGAGTGTGTGAGTGTGTGAGTGTGTGAGTGTGTGAGTGTGTGAGTGTGTGAGTGTGTGAGTGTGTGAGTGTGTGAGTGTGTGAGTGTGTGAGTGTGTGAGTGTGTGAGTGTGTGAGTGTGTGAGTGTGTGAGTGTGTGAGTGTGTGAGTGTGTGAGTGTGTGAGTGTGTGCGTACGTGCGTGTGTGTGTAAATGTGCGAATGAGAGTAGTCTGAGAAGATGCTTGGCCGTTATTTCCCAGCCATTATATACCCCCTCCGTGGATCCGGTGGTTGGGTCGAGTTTCTTATTGCGAGGACGGCAAAAAGCCACAGTTATCTATCTCCTCCGCCAAATAGTCTCGTCTGACAGGTTCCCCCACCCAGGTCTGCGATCAAAAGCCACGCACCGGATAGATCAGATCACGGGTTGTGTATGAACATTGGCCCCTTCGCGAACTGGAAATTGAATCAAAAAGACCTGGACATGAACTCATAGTAGGCAATTTGCCGTTTTCATCCCTCTCAGTTACCCGATTGGATTTTGTTTCTATACGAAGCAATACGGTTTCTTTTCAAAAAGTGATCCGAATATTTTAAGGGAACAGTTACCTGGTCCCGCCGCGGAAGCTAATGGCCAGCCCTGGCATTTCGCCAGTGCTTCTATTGGAAGCCGCTTTACATCCGCAAGGTGCCGGGTTCGGCCGCGGGTACTTATATTTGCAACCAAACGGGCATCATTCCAATTTGTGCCTTCATTCTCTGTTGATATTACGATTTCATGCTAATCTATCATCAACAGAGAATACTGGAACGAAATTGGCATGATGCCCGTTTGGCGTCAGCTATATATACTTTCGTTTGTTTCCTACCGTGTTCCAAACTTATTTGTTGATATGGATGCCGAGAAAATTGGGGGGCCGTTGTTAGAAATATCGGGGCGGCGCCTAGAAAATTTGAAGGTTTGGGCGGAACGGGCCGGCCCGTTAGCTGTCATATTGCTGTCCAGTTTTTATCCCGCGAGGTACTAATCATTTTTCTAGAACCGGTTTCAGCGATGAACCATACTACCGTTGTCCACGTTTAACTTCCTCATTCTCTCTCTCTCTCTCTCTTTCTCTCTCTCTCTCTCACTTTCGTCTCTTTCTCATTTCATCTCTTTCTAATAGAGAAAGAAGAATTCCAACAGAACGTGAGTTTTTCAACACAAGATATATGAAAACCAACCAAGCGCAACCGCCACAACCGCCACCACCGGAGGTAAAGAGGAGGCCTCTCTCTCTCCCTCTCCCTCTCTCTCTCTCTCTCTCTCTCACTCTCTCCCTCTCTTTCCCTCTGTAACTCTCACATCTCTGTAACTATCTAAATAACCAAAGAAAGAATGCAAATTTATTCTTCAAAAGCTGATATGTTCGGAATGTACAGACACAATTGTCAAGCTCCGAAGAGGAGTTTACTTTCCGCAGCCACCACCGCAGGGAGAAGGAGGAGGAGCACTGAAAATGAGACTATTTTGCCATCTGCTTGAAAATGCTTACCATCCACCACCGCAAGGAGCAGGAGGAGGGGGAGGAGGAGCACATCCACCCCCGCAGGGAGGAGGAGGGGGAGCTCCGCTAAAAATATTGGAGGGTTACTTAGAGAGAGAGAGAGAGAGAGAGAGAGAGAGAGAGAGAGAAAACCTACCATCCGCAGCCACCACCACCGCCGCCGCCGGAGGGGAAGAGGAAGGCTTGAGTGGCCGCAGCAGCGAGGAGGAGGAACACGGCAAGGACTCTCATTCTGGAAAGAAAAACCCATTATTGGTAAATGAAAGTGGCTAAAAGGAAAAAAAACGAAATCCAAACGAATGTGTTTTGCCAGAAGGAAGCATGGTTTATATAGCAAAGCATCGAGTTCAAAATCGTTAACACGAGGCAGCGTGTAGGATCTCGTTTCGGGCATGTCAAAGACAAAGTGTGCCATCCATAAGTGTTGCAATATATAAAACTGTGAAAACACGTAATTCTTATTTCAGGAAAAGGATTCGAAGTACGCACCGCGTTAAAATAATGCCGCGAAAGGCGTCGGTCCCAAAAGGCCCGAGGCAGTTGGCTTTATTTGGAGTACGCTGAGTTAATCGCTAAAAATACGGCTGAAAAATACTGTTATTCAAATGTAATTTACAAAACAAAACCCAATTTTTAATTGAGCATCGTCAACAATGTTTTTGTTTAAGACTAACGTTAAAGGGATCGTCAGGGGCCTTTTCAAAATCTCATGCTAATGAAAAATAAGGAAAGTTAGTCTTTTGCGCACGACCGTTGGCTGGAACGGTATTCTGGAAAATGATTTCATTTCGAAATTTGCATACGGCGTGTTTTTAATTAGAAAAGGCCCCTGGCGGTCCCTATAAGCACGGCTCTGCCCTCCTTAAAGGGACAGTCAGGCGGGCTTTTTTTTGGGTTGAAAACTCACCGTTTTCGAGAAAATACTCCAAAGTCGTAAAAAACGAGTCCCCGTCTGCAGATGTATAGACGGGCAGTGCGCCATGCGTTTCCGGCTTTTACGTGGCATGGTAATGTTCAGTCTAATTGGAACTTTAGCATAGTTGATTGGGATTGAAAATGAAATGAAAAGCACCCTTACTGCCCCTTGAACGGGTGAAGGAACCCACACAAACAAAAAAACACGGCCTGGGCACGTTGCCAGAATAAGGTGCTATATGTTGGATGTGGTCCCACAACGAAAGGCAGTGGCATGATGCCAAACAGAATCCCCGATTTTGGCATATTGCCATGGCTATTAGTAGCGGAATTCTGGGTACAAATTCAGAAAAATTGGCGGATAACTTTTGTTCTCTTCCTGAAGAGACTCTAGTTACCAATTTAAAAGGCCGTGTAAGTGAGTCGTTCTTCGTATTTGGAAATTGGGGATTCATGGTTG
Source organism: Oscheius myriophilus (assembly GCA_964057215.1). Taxonomy (NCBI): domain Eukaryota; kingdom Metazoa; phylum Nematoda; class Chromadorea; order Rhabditida; family Rhabditidae; genus Oscheius; species Oscheius myriophilus. Next base: position 25,480,852 of record OZ059905.1, read on the forward strand.
GGAAACGCACATTCCGAAAAACCCACAAGCAAATTCATTCATTTATTAAATTTCTTCTGAAGTTTTTAGAATTGAACGCGGGTTTTCTGGAAAACTTGACTCTTTTTCAGACCTTCGGAGGAGGGGCTGCCTGCCGGAGGCATGCTTGTTTCGCACCCGTACAAAGTCAGCACTAGAGTAAGAGACATACCGACACACAGTTTATAATGGGTTAGAAGAATAACGAGAAAAACGAATTTCACAGGCTTAGTCAGATTTGAATTCTCTATCGAAACGCATGGGTCCCACCCGGATTGTCTGGAGGACCCTAATAAGTTGTATGATACCATTCATTATCTTTGTTACTCTCCGTGAGAAAACATCCTCGCATCTTGCGATCGCGCGAGACGCAGAAACCTCAATTTTACAGTTGTAGTTGGCATATCTTTATACAAACTGTGCTTTGCCACTATACACAACACGATGAGACTTATTTAACTGTCGCATCCTGCTCGGAACCATTCTTTGGTCTAAACGTAACGACCTCCAGACCACGTTTTACAAGCCTGCGCCACCGTGAAAGAAAGATCCGATCCGTTTCACCTTCACGCTTTATCGGTTCACTAGCTATAAAAACCATGCCTGTTACCCAGAAACACACACCCTTTTCTCTTTTCGCCTTCATTTACTCAGCTCAACATTTTCACTAAATACTTTCTTTCCAGAATGAGAGTCCTCGCCGTGTTCCTCCTCCTCGCTGCTGCGGCCACTCAAGCCTTTCTCTTCCCCTCCGGCGGCGGCGGTGGTGGTGGCTGCGGATGGTAGGTTCTCTCTCTCTCTCTCTCTCTCTCTCTCTCTCTCTCTCTAAGTAACCCTCCAATATTTTTAGCGGAGCTCCCCCTCCTCCTCCCTGCGGTGGTGGATGTGCTCCTCCTCCCCCTCCTCCTGCTCCTTGCGGCGGTGGATGGTAAGAATTTCCAAACAGGCAAATACATCTCATTTTCAGCGCGCCTCCTCCCCCTCCTCCTTGCGGTGGTGGCTGCGGAAAGTAAACTCCACTTCGGGCGTGACAACTGTGTCTGTACATTCCGAACATATCAGCTTTGAATGAATATTTTTTTAAGCTTAACCTTTTCAAAGAAATAAAGAGAGAGAGAGGGAAAGAGAGAGAGAGAGAGAGAGAGAGAGAGAGAGAGGTAAATAGTGGGTGTGAAGGATTATTGCAAAAAAACTGTACCACTGCCAACGTTGATGGTGAAAAGGAAAGATTGGTGCATGTCACAAATCATTGGTGAACGAGCTTCGAGTACACGTATCGTGCCGATAACTCTCGACAAAACGAACTGAGGAATAACAGTAAGCCTGCTGATTATAGCCAGTTTCATTACAAAATTCCGTTGGGTACTGCAGGTTTTTTGCAAGCATCATAGTTGACGGTAGAAAAAAACACCAAAGAACCGAACGTCGCAGTCGGAGGTTCTTTGCGATGAACCTGAAAGAACGGAGATTGATCCTATTTTTCTTGATTCATAATAATCTATCTGAGCGGTCTCAGGCCACCCATCTGAGCGGCCGAAGGTCGTAAATCGGTGCGGCCGGAGGCTGTTTTACTTTGCGGCCGCAGGACGCCAAAGTGAGCGGCCGAAGTCTGCGAAAGCCATCAAAATGTTAACATGAATTTTTTTTCCAAATACTTGTATTTTTGAACAAATTGATCGGCAGACTTTTGTTTGTACGGCCCCCAATATTTTTCCGTTTTCAAAAGACGATTATGCAAAACAACTACTTTTTTTTCTTTTTTTTTTGTCAGACACAATGTTCCAAGGCAGCTTTTTTTCTACATATCTCTGAACGGTTTCAAGCAATTACACCAAAATCAGCGCAATATCGTCTTTAAAGGGGCCGTCATGGGCTTTTTCGAATTAAAAATGAAGTATGCAAATTATGTCATTTCAACTGAATAATTTTACCGAACACCGCCCCAGCCAACGGTTAGGCGCAAAATGCTTGCCAAGTCTTCATTAGCATGCGATTTGGAAAAGGCCCCTGACGAGCCCTTAAAAAATGGCAGATGTGTATAATGCCCGCCAACCCTACTTCGGCGGTTTTTGGAAATAAGTGAGATTATTCTGATTGTGATATTCGAATTTTCCCTAATTACATCAAAATATTCGGCTACAAAAGGGGCGTGGCCTCTTTTTGCCGAAGTAGGAATGGCGAGGAGTACAAAATCAGTAGAACTGTCGGTCGAATCAATAATTCAAACTTTTTTCGGCTTTCCTATTACACTGCAAGCATGTGCAGCTTGAAACATCTGCATCAGACTGTTTCTCACCCCAATCCACTCTGCTGCAATCGAGATCCGATCCGATGCATGTAACGGTTTCGGACTCGATGCTTTGCTATATAAACCAAAGTGCCGCTTCATGAGACATATTCCACTTTTGCTTGCTTTTCCCTTTTATTCACTTTCCTTCTCAAAATCGTCGTTTCAGAATGAGAGTCCTCGCCGTGTTCCTCCTCCTCGCTGCTGCGGCCACCCAGGCCTTCCTCTTCCCCTCCGGGGGCGGCGGTGGTGGAGGCTGCGGATGGTAGGTTTCTCTCTCTCTCTCTCTCTCTCTCTCTCTCTCTCTCTCCTTCTCTCTTTCTCTCTCACTCACTCACTCACACTCTCTCTAAGTAACCTTCCAATATTTTCAGCGGAGCTCCCCCTCCTCCTCCCTGCGGTGGCGGTTGCGCTCCTCCTCCCCCTCCCCCGGCTCCTTGCGGTGGTGGATGGTAAGAATTTCCCACCAGCTGTCAAAACAGTCTCATTTTCAGTGCTCCTCCTCCCCCTCCTCCCTGCGGTGGTGGCTGCGGAAAGTAAACTGCTCTTCGGAGCTTGACACCGTGTCTGTACATTGCGAACATATCATTAGTTTAGGAATAAATTTTGTTTTGCTCAGTTGGAAGAAGAGAGAAAGAAATAACGAGAGACAGAGGGAGAGAAAGAGAAAGAGAAAGAGAGAAAGAAAAAGAGAAAGAGAGAGAGAGAGAGAGAGACGGAGAGAGACGCAAGGCGGAACAGGGATCTTCAAAAAAGTAGGAAACAAGTGAAAACTATGAATCGAAAAACCAAAGGGCAATTTCTAAACCCCGTAACGCATTTTGTGCGAGGATTAGCGCATTACAGTGGTAGAATTGGAATTCTGCAAAACCCGCTCATGTTGGAACATTTACAATTCGGCAATAGAAGACGCAGAGAAAAGAGTCGCTTTTTCGGTTGACGCTTGTCGATTTCCTTATGGTGACAGATATAGAAGTCCGACTAACATCAGTTAAAACAGCGGAAACAGAGGCGAAATGCTTATCGTCCGTTTCACTTCGAACTACATTATGCTACGCCCTTTTGGTAGATCGTTTCTATTGTTGTTGTTGCTGCTGCTGCTGTTATAATGGGTAATCTGAATTACAATATGAGAATCTCCCACCTCCCCTTTCAAAATATTCCGAAGTGGAACAACGGAATGCTGGTTTTATATGCCCGATATACCCGATAGAGATAGTCAGACGTGTTTGACAACAATGGCAAAATAAATAGTGCATCTGGGGAATTTTCCCTCTAATACAAATTGTTTGATAATGAAGACTTGGCAGGCCTACAATTGGAACGGCGCAATGTGCAAAAGCCTCATTTTAATTTCAAAAAGCCGCCTGATGGTTACACAAAAGAGAAAAACTCGCCGATCACGAAAATGTATATTACTATGGATCGAAACTTCAACGTTTTGGAGAAAAAATCATACTTATAGTTGCCGCCAAACGGGCATCATTCCAATTTGTGACTTCATTCTCTGTTGATATTACGATTTTAGGCTAATCTACCACCAACAGAGAATACTTGAACAAAATTGGCATGATGCCCGTTTGGCGTCATCTATTATTCGCATATTTTTCGGCCGTGCCAATGTCAAACTGAAAGGAAAACCCTCTTACTACTTCTTTGAATAACTTTGGAAAGAACAGGTAAACTTCGGTTGAACCTTTTAGGTTGGCTCCGTTTTTAGAAAGTCTCAAGAGACACGTATACACAACAACTATATAAGCGATATACGAATGTATATATTCCGTTCATTAATTTGAAGGGTTACTTCGCAATGTTAGCCCACCGTTTGTTCAGCAA